>CANUEP010148782.1:0-25026 GCA_947857235.1 Jatropha podagrica | reverse complement strand
ATATAGATATATAAATATAAAAAATAAAACAAAAATAAAAACAATTTTTTTATAACAGTTATATATATATATATATATATATATATATATATATATATATATATATATATATATATATATATATATATATATATATATATAACCGTATTAATATCACGTTTATTAATATCTATAAAATATTTTATGGTATCATCATAAATTGAAATTATAAAAATGAATATGTACTCTTAATAATATTTATTATAATATTATCATATTGAAAAACATTAAAATTCTTATGATTATTTATAAAATTTATTTTTTAGTTGAATATGATTTTTGATAATATCATAATTATATTCACATGTTTTTGCCTCTAAAATCTAAGTTATTATTTATATATTCATACGGTAGAATTAGAGCTAACAATTATTATATAATTAAGTAATAAATTATAATATAATTTTAAGGAAACCAAGCTTCCTTATAGTACCAATATATAGTTGTAACAAATTATAGTAAATTATTACGAATTCAAAATAATATATAATAGTAAAATATATAAAAAATAATATATTAATATATTAAAATTATATAATATATATATATATATATATATATATATATATATATATATATATATATATATATATTAATATATATCAAATTATATATTAATATAAATTATAACTAACAGATAATGTATTATTTTCATAATTTTTATCTTAATAAAATTTATTTTTAACTCTAATATATATATTTTAAATTTATTCTAATCAAGGACAATTTTTAAATATTTTCAATACTCAATTTTAATTATTAAGAAATAGTGCGATGAGCGCAGAACACACCTCTCACCTACAAAATAAAAAGAAAAAAAATTAAGTCAGTCCCAAACCAAGAGAACCAAATATAATCAAACCGAATCAGATATTGAAACGGGATAAGACATTTGACCAATCAAACCTAGAAAGAGGAGAGCAAGGAGCCCAAAATTTCGCTTTCCCGATCACAGAATGGCAATTCCCTCCTCCCTTCCCCGATCAGTTTTCCGAGCCACTGGTTAATGGGAACAAAGCGGTAACGTGCCCGACTTGAGACACTGAAGTAATATCCGACTTTCCCTCCATCGATCGAGGCCTTCTAAGCGTGCTCCTTACATTCTCCATTACCTCTCCCTGGAAAAGATCAGCTCAGGCTCAAATCTACGCTGCTATATCCTCGCAAGGCGATTTTGTTTTCCTTCTTAGTTCTCAACAATTGTTGCTGCTAAGCTGAGAGTTATAAATTCCGACGTCATTTGTAAGGACCTCAATCGCAGTGTATTTTTTGACTGTCTTACCACGGTGCCGCATTCTAGCAAAAAATTTGATCTTTTTGTTCTTTACAACTTAAGGTATTATTCTCTCTCTCTCTCTCAAAAGACTTGGGCGTTTATGGTTCTTATAATTCTTCAATTTATTAGCTTGAGATCTGTTTGTGGTTTGACTCTCCTTCTTTTCCCTTTTATGGATTGATTTGTGCTTGTTGGCATTAATCATGTTAGCTACTTTATCAAATTCGATAGAAGCTATGTACGTACAATCTATTTCAAGATTATATTGAAAAGTGTTTTCCTTTATACTGCTACTGCTCTTGTTGTGTGTAATCTTCTACTTTTTCATAACTTTTCGGGAAATTATCAAAATTGAATATTGGTTTCTTATTGAAAGAAAAAAAAATTCTTGAAAGTGCTAATTTTGAATTTGCTGACAGTGTTACTTGATTTCATTGTACAACTTAAGGTATAAACAAAGTTTCATGGATTAACTTGAGAGATTAGAATCGGCAAGCAACGAAGCACCTTTCTCTAGAAATGTGTGCGTATATATATATTTATCTGGACCTGATTCCGCGCTCATTCCGGTGACTGAATCTTTGCTCTTTTTGTTCTTTATCAGATATCGAAAAACCGAGTAGAGATTCTATCAATATCAAATTTGATTCAGCTTTTGAAATATAGTAATATATAAGAAATCAACTAACCTTTTATTTCTTGCAAGCTGTATATTATGGTTTGTTGAAGAAGTAATCATGGAAGCTTTATAATTTAGATGAATTTATGTTCTGCTTGTTTAGATGTGAGCCTTTAACTGATTTCTATTTTAGATTTTAGTCTTGAGCTGGAAAGGGTCCAATCTAGCTGACTATTGACTAGTCTGATAGATAACATGATGCCATGATTAACAACCAAGCTGTTATGTTAAAAAAAATTTTGATAATGCAAGTACATATATAACTGCATTTTTAACATTTTAGTTACCTACATAATTAGAAACAGAGGTTGCCGACCCGTTTGTTTTACAGATAAAATAAGAATTTCTCAGGAGATAATTTATTTTAGAATTTCTATCAAGCGAGCACACTTAACTCTAGAGTTCTTCTAATTCTCCAGTCATCCCACCAAAAGGTGTCTTTGATTATTAGTTACCCATTTTCAATATATGATATGATTCATTCTTGTGTCCCGCATTCCACTACCCTAGTTAACCTGCCATTCTAGAAGCTCGTTAGGAGCCATGCTTTACCCGCCCTCTTAGACTTGCTTTGCTGGGCGAGATGTCATAGGATCATTATTATTAATTATGATTATTGAATTTTCTGTTAGGATTTTACCGACTCAATGTATAAATTCACACGAAAACTTTTTAGAACAAAACCTAGTGACATCTAATTTTCACTTTTTAACTTATTTGAACACTTTTTACAAATTAGTATACTATTTCATTTCTAAAGTTGCTATATTTATTTTCTCTACATTCGATAATATTGGCTTTTGTTGCAATCTTAATTATTCATTAATTACCTTTACATAAAAATAACAACCTAGTAAGCCTTCAATGACTTTGGCCCACCTCTTGAAATAGCATCCCCATGTCCAATCGTCCACAGATATGGAAATATGGATTTTCCTTGAGATAGATGTATAGCTGTCAAATCTTGGTCAATTCTTTCATTATGGGAGTTGATATAAATGCCTAATTTTGTTTTCATTTAGCCTTATTTGCTGCAAAAATGTTAAAAGAATTTGATTAGAGACATCCATTTAATATTGAGTCATGCATCAGAAGAATTGTATTTGTACAGTAATTCCTAAAAGAAAAATTAATAGTATTGTCCACAAATGCAAACCTTAGATTTTCGTAATTGTGGTGTACTTTTTCATTGTTCTTGAATTTTAAAAAACAGAACCTATATATACTATAATAGATTGATAATGTTTTAAATTCAACATCTTTTATGGTTATGAAAGTTATAAACTCTAACAGGATTACTTTTTATACACAATCTAGATATTCAAATTTTGAATTTTGATCTTTAATTATTGGGATGAGACAAAAGAGCAAAGCAATGATATTTTATCTTCTTTTTGTGGAGTGAAAGGATTGTAAGTTAACATAGTCATTGAAAATTTAAATAGAATTAGTAAGAAATTGACTATATTTATTTATTTTCTGCACAAAATAAAACAATTTTATTAATTAGTTTGTTGCCTTGAACTTTTATTCTTTATACCATGATAAAAGCGCAGGTAGTACAACTAAATGGAGGTCAATAAATTCGTACTTGAGCAGTTCTCAACAAATTTGGACTTAAGCGATTCTCCAGTTCGCTAAAGTGACCTAAGTGGTCCTGTTTCATTGAGTCTATTGTTCGGACATCCCCCAATTCGCCAAAATGACCTAAGTGGTCAAATTTTGTTAAGTTCATAGTTCGGACATATCCAATTCGCTAAAGCGACGTAAGCGGTCCAATTTCTTTAAGTCCATAATTTAGAGATCTCTAGTTTGCTCATAATTCGAGCATTTCCAGTTCGCCAAAGTGACTTAAGCGGTCAAATTTCGTTAAGTTTATAATTCAGACAATTCAAGTTCGCCAAAGTGACCTAAGTAACTCAATTTCATTAAGTCCATTAATTTGAACATATGCAATTCTCTAGTTTGGACTTAAGTAGTTTATGAATAGTCCGTTAATTTAGACATAAATAATTCTCCAGTTCGGATTTAAGCGGTCCATAAACTGTCTATTAATTCGGACATAAGCAATTCTCTAATTAGGAATTAAGCGGTCCTCAACAAATTTGGATTTAAGCAATCCATCAATTCAAGGTTAAACAACTCATATTTTAGCTGTTCATTAATTCAAATTTAAACATTTATTGGATATAAATGATTAACAATTTTTAGGGGACTATTGATAATATATAATAATAAAATACATAAAAATAACAATATATGAATATATTAAAGGATATTACATTCTTAAATAAACTATAACAAACAGATAATGCAGAATTTTCACAATCTTTATCCTATTATAATTTATCTTAACTTCAATATATATACTTTGAATTTACTCTAAGCAAGGATAACTTTCAAATATGCTCAATACTCAATTTTGATGATTAACAATTATTATATGACATAATATAATATTTTTAAGGAATTAAATTTTGTTATTATTTTAATAATGATGGGATTCTTTTATTCCAATCAAGCAAGATGTTAAGTTAAATTTATGGGTTTAGTTTACCTAGGGTAACCAACCTCACAGATCCCACTCAATCTTTTACACCGATGTATCATACCTGCTACCTCCTAGGATGAGAGGTAGGTCCCTTGTTTTTGGCAGGAATAGTTCTTGCGTTGCCTCTCGATAGGGTCAATTATTGGTCTTTCAAATAAGAAAGACTTTCATAATTAGATTACAATTTTATTTCAACCGATATGTTTATTATTATATTTATAATTTAATAAATTTCCTATTTAGAATTAGATAATTTTTCTAATAGAATTAATATTCAAATCAGAAATAGGAATTATTAGTTCTCTTGTCGTTTGACAAGCTCTAAACTCTCTCTTGTCTTTTGATAAACTTTTTCTTTTCCCTATTCTGCGACTATCATGGCTGACCTAGGCAGCGATTGTCGAATGTTAGAGGAGTTGTATGTAGGGTTGAGGGTGGTGGAGGAACAAGGGCGATATGAGTTATAAGAATCGGATAATGTGAATCTAGAGCTTATTTAGTTCCCATTGTGTGTCGTGGGTCGACTGTTACACGACAAATCGATTAATTTTATTGCTTTTAAAAATACAGTGGCATTGATTTAGAGGCCTATTAAGTGGATGCTTGTAAAGGACCTGGGGAACAACGCATTTGTGTTTTAGTTCATGCATCCAATTGATCTAGAAAGGGTGATGAAAGGTGCTCCGTAGAACTTTTCCCAAAACTTGATTATCCTACGTCAAGCGCCTAGAGGAGCGGATCCAAAACAAGTTGAGTTGACTAAGGTGGATTTTTGGGTGCAGTTACATAACCTTCTTATTAGTTTTATGTCCGAAAATCTAAGAAGAAAAGTTGGTAACTATATTGGTACCTTCATTGAGTTTGATCCAAAGAATTTTTTAGGTTTGTGGAGAGAATATATGAAGATTTAGATAAATCACAAAAATGAAGAATGCAAATAAAAAAGCACGATGGTGATTGGGTGTGGATCACCTTCAAGTACGAACAACTATCAATGTTTTGTTTCTTTTGTGGTTTCTTAGGTCATTCAGATAAGTATTGCTCTAAATTGTTTGATTTTCAAGGGTGACAATGGAACAATTTGCGTATGGCCTATGGATGTGGGCAAAGAGTAAGAAGGTGACGAATATTGGTGAGAAATGGCTGTTATCGGAGGCTATGTTAACTAGTGATTGGAGCAGTATAGAGGAGGTGGTTCTAATGGAGGCTGAACAACCTTTGATTTTAGGTATGGACTCTTTTGAAAATAGCAAAAATCTTGAGCTCATGGCTAATAGTTCGCTAGTTAATTATGAATCCAATACCGTGTAGGGGAAGGAAAGTGGGACTGATACATTTCTAATTGAAGATTCTTTAGTTATTTTGGATATATGGGTCCCATTTATATATGGCACAACCCGAGAGGGGGGGGGAGTAAATTGGATTTTCTAAAAATTTGAAAATTTAAAGCATAAGATCAGAGTTCTATTTTCAGCGGAAAGAGAAAGCATTTGTGAGAGTCAGTTATCAAGTTTAGAACTTTCTCACAAAGCTGTTGCAAGTTTAGAATGACTCTGTGAAGAACATCTATTGCATTTAGAACTACTTCACGAAGCTTATACAAAATTAGAAAGACTTTGTGAAGAGTTGTTATTACGTTAAAAACTTACTTCACAAAGCTTATGCAAGATTAGAAAACTGATTTTAATTCAGATTGTGAATTATACTTTAATATAGAAAACTAATTAGAACTTGATATAGTCACAATGCAAAACTCTAGAGTTCTAATAATCCACAAAGATGAAACTCAGTTACTTTTAGAAATAGGAACTTATTAACAACTTAGCATTTCTAAAAAGATTAACAGTTGTGTAAATAGAAAATAATCAAGCAAAACTTCAGAAAATAAAAGAGAATAAACACAGAGATTTATAGTGGTTCAGCACTAAGTCGGCTACATCCACTCCTCAAGACTCATTTTAAGATCCTCCGCTATGTTATCTCTTTTCAAGGGTAAGAGACAAACCGACTTTACAAGGAAATAAATCAACACCTAAATCTAATTTTGGTCCCACTAGATTTCTAAAGGTTCTAGTCAACCTCTACCCTTTCTATTTTTGCAAAGAACAGAAACTCATATCAATATATTAAATCCCACACAAGAAGGTCACTTGATAATCTATCACGCCATAGCTTTAATCTAATCTATTACACAAAAGTTTTCAAAAGCCTCTAATTCATAACAGATTATAGAAATCAATATGGATAGAGAGAAACATAATTATAAGCACAGGAAGAACATAAAACAAATTTTGAAAATAAAATTGACATTCAAAACTGTTTTTCAGAAAACATTTTTATCAAAATTTCTTTCCTCTTAAAAATATCTGTTAAAGCAAATAGGTGAAAATAAATAATAGGGGTAGAGAGAGAATTGAAAAATATTTTTTGAAGTAATCGACTCTTACTTTTACACGAAACCTATATTTTCAAAAGAAGGAAAACGGTTTTATAACAAGGTTGAAGATCCCGTTTAAAAATATTGCTTTAATGAGTATTTTGACTTTTCAAAAATAAAAAGATAGCTTTCCAAAAATAAAAGTCAATGAATCTTTTACAAATATTCATTTATTTATTACAAAAAATATTTAAGTCAAAATCTTTTTAGTTTAGGTAAGTGAATTTTAAGATTAAAGATTTGACTTCTCTTTTTAAAGCAACTTTCAAAAATATCTTAAAAATCTTAAAAAAAAGATTTTTAAGAAAGATAAAAATAGATTTTGTACTTATAAAACAATATTCTCTTTATCCTACAATAAATCTTATACGAACCTCTAAAAGATCTTCAATAATCTTCAAGGTCGTCAAAGAATTTTAGATTATAGGAACTTGCTTTATTTACCATTTTCCATAAAAATCTGCATAAAACAACTTAGCACATACAATAATATTAAATTCATTTATTTTGTATAATCATCAAAATCTCAAAATAAAATTGATTGTTGAACCAATAGGATAAAAAATGGCAGCCACTAGAGATGGAAATCCAAGGTAAAAGATATAGAAGTTGCGAATGGCCGAAAAACTTGTTAGAGGTGGATTCTGATTCTCAAGCTTGTCCAGCCCAATGAGTATGTTATGTTGGAACTGTCGTGGGCTTAGGAACCCACGCACAATCTAGGAACTAAAGGACCTTGTGTCTACTAAAAGACCTAATGAAATTTTTTTAATTGAAGTTTTAGTAGGATTTGAGAAGATTGATCGGGTAAGACATCTTACGGGCTTTGAAGGGCTCTTTGTGGTGTCTCATGATGGCCACAGTGGAGTTTTAGCGATACTTTGGAAGGACAAACTGAGTGTTTCCCTTTTTAGCTCTAGAGCATTTATCATATTGATGTTAGCGTTAATGTTACTAGCGTAGCTCCTTTTCGTTTTATTGCTTTTTATGGTCATCCAAGTAAAAGTAGACGACATGAGTCTTGGAGGTTTCTTGCAGGTTTGAGGTCAAAATCACAACTACCTCTTATTGTTGCAGGAGATTTTAATGAGTTGTTATCTGCTACTAAAAAGAGAGGTTCTCATAACCACCCTCCTTGCCTTATCTGCAACTTTAGGGAGGTGGTGGAGAGGTGCGATTTAGTGGATTTTGGATATGTTGGTAACTGTTGTACTTAGGAAAAGGGTAGGAATACGACATCTTGGGTTTGTGAGAGGCTTGATAGATTGGATGAGGCTATTTCCAGAGGCTCGATTGTTTCACCTTAAAGCAGTGTCTTATGACCATCTCCCTATCTATCTTAATCTGGGGGTTAGCATCATTCATAATGTGAAAAGTTCTTTCCAGTTAAAAAATTCTTAGTTATGGGAACTTGATATTGAAGAGGCTGTGAAAGAGGCTTGGTTGAAGGGGGCTAGATCTCCCATCAAGAATCAAATTGTTCAATGTGGAGTTCACTTAGGCCAAATGGGGTAATGAGCGACACACAGTCTTTAGGAGAAAGTTGCAGGAGGTTAAATTGCAAATGGCTCGATATCATAGGAAATCAAATTCAGAATCGTTACAATTATTTTGGGTGGCTTCTAATTCTTATGTGGCGCTTTTTAAACAGCATGAAAGTTATTGAAAAAACGTGCAAAACTGCATTGGTTGCAAGGAGACCGAAATACTAAGTTTTTCCATTCCATGTCGTCAATGAGAAGGAAGAAAAACACCATTATCTAGCTCAAAGATTCAGATGATAGGTGAATGACTTGGGACACGGGACTGGATCGTCACATTGGTTTCCTACTTTTCTTATTTATTTTGTTCAGAATAAGGAGATATGGCTACAGTGTTGGAATGTGCATCTCAAAAGGTAATGGATGGTCACAATGATCAGTTATCGAAGCCGTTCATTATGGCCAATATCAAGCTAGTGCTGAAAGACATGCACCAGGACACGGCAGCTAGTCTAGATGGTTTGCATCTGTGTTTTTATCAAGCATTTTGGCATATTGTGGGAGAAGATATTGGTAAAGCTTGCTTGGCCTTCTTGAATGATGATCTGTCTCTTCCGGGAAACAACGAAACTCACATTATCTTAATTCCAAAAAATAGGTAATTCTTAGTATGTGTCTGATTTGAGCCCTATTTCACTTTGTAACGTGGTTGATAAAATTGTTAGTAAAGAGCTTGCAAATCGCATAGAATTTTATCTTGCTAATGTTACTTTAGATTGCCAGAGTGCTTTTTGTTCCAGGTAGAGCAATTATGGATAATGTAATGATCGCATATGAATTTATGCATCACTTACAAAGAAAGACCCAAGGCAAGATAAGGGAAGTTACGCTTAAAATTTTTTTTCTAAAGCCTACGATTGAGTGGAATGGTGTTAATTTCCTATAGCAATTGATGTTGAAGTTAGGCTTTTGTGAAGGTTGGGTTGGGAAGGTTATGAAGCTGCTTACCACTATGAGGTATCATATTTTGCATAATAGAATTCGCCATGGTCTTATTGTTCCCTCTCGAGGGTTGCAGTAAGGAAACCTTATATTGTCGTATCTCTTTATTATTTGCGTGGAAGCCTTATTGGCTCTCTTGAGTAATTTTGAACTTTTGGGCCAATTTCATGGATGTAAGATGTCACGGGGTGCGTTGTCTGTGAAGCATCTATTTTTTGCTGATGATGCCTTTTATTTTTCAGGGCAATGCTTTTGGAAGCTTCTATCATTAAGCATTGTTTGTAGCTGTATCAAATAACATCGGGACAATTGGTGAATTTCCACATGTCTAAGGTATTCTTTAGTTTAAATACTACAGCTCAAACTCATTCGGATATGTGAAAGAGATAAGAAGAAAGGTTTGAAACAAGCAATCAGCTTGATAATTCTCATATACGGTTTAGGGTATATATAATACACAAAAAATAATTTTAAAAAAGGAAAATAATCTCCTAATATCTCCTAATTATGGCTAAGTATCATCCTAATATATTCACAATCTAATCCAATAATTACAAGGTTCTAACACTCCCCCTCAAGCTGGAGCGTACATATCATATGCTCCTAGCTTGTTACAAATGTATTCAATATGAGGACCTCTAAGAGATTTTGTAAAGATATCTGCTAATTGATCATTTGAATTAACAAAAGAGGTAGAAATACATACTGATTCAATCTTCTGTCTGATGAAGTGGCAATCTAGCTCTATATGTTTTGTCCTTTCGTGAAACACTGGATTAAAGGCAATGTGAAGTATTGCTTGATTATTATAGATTAATTTCATTTGTTTAATTTCTCCATATTTTAACTCTTGAAGAAGTTTTTTAGCCAAATAAGTTCACACATAGCTAGTGCCATGGCTCGGTATTCTACTTCTGCACTTGATGTAGCTACAATAGTTTGCTTTTTGCTCTTCCAAGATATCACTTTTCCTCTAATCAGAACACAATATCCTAAAGTAGACCGTTGATAAGAGGGAGAAGCTGCCCAGTCTACATTAGAATATCCAACAATTTGTGAGTGACCCCTATCTTCGTACAACAAGCCTTGGCCAAGAGTTCCCTTAATATACCTCAGAATATGAATCACTACATCCCAATGGCTATCACATGGAGATTGAATAAATTGGCTAACCATGCTTATTGCAAAAGATATGTCAGGTCATGTGATTATAAGATAGTTTAGCTTACCAACCAATTTGCGATATCTACCAGGATCTTCTAATGACTCCTCTATCCAGAAATAAGTCTAACATTTAGGTCCATGGGAGTATCCACATGTTTACAACTTAGCATGCTAGTGTCTTTTAGCATATCTAGGGCATATTTCCTTTGAGAGATGCATATACCTGTTTTAGATTAAGCTACTTCGATCCCTAGGAAATACTTAAGATTTCCCAAATCTTTAGTCTAAAAGTGGCTAAACAAATGCTGTTTGAGCTGAGTAATTCATTCATGGCCATTACCTATTATCACTATGTCATCAACATAGAGCACTAGGTAGATACACTTGCTATGATCTCCATCTCCATGTCTATAAAATACTGAATGATTAGCTTCACTCCAGTTCATCCTAAATTATTTCACAACAGCACTGAATCTTCCAAACCATGCCCTAGGAGATTACTTTAAACCATACAAAGATCGACGTAAAGGACACACTAAGCTAAACTCCCCCTGAGCAATAAAACTAGGTGGTTTCTCATATAGACTTCCTCGGCCAGCTCCCCATATAAAAAGGCATTCTTGATGTCAAGCTGATGAAGGGACCAATGATTAATAGCTACTAGAGATATGAGAAGACGAACAGATGCAATCTTAGCCACAAGAGAGAAGGTATCACTGTAATCAATGCCATATATCTGAGTGTATCCCTTAGCAACAAGACGAGCTTTAAGACGATCAATTTTGCCATATGGACCAATCTTGACAGTATAAACCCAACAACAACCAATAGTGCTTTTGCCAGTAGATAATGGAACAAGTTCCCAAGTTCCATTAGAATGAAGTGCAGTCATCTCTTCCACCATAGCCTGACTCTACCCTAGATGTGATAATGCTTCACTCATAGTCTTAGGTATAAGAACATTAGACAAGGAGGAAACAAAAGCATAATGTGAAAGAGATAAACAATGACAACTTAAAAAATTATAAATGGGGTGTGGATTTCATGTGGAACGAATACCTTTATAAAGGGCAATGGGAAGTGGAGCTTCCTCTGTTAATGGCATGACCGGTGCAGGAGGTGATGTCGGCGTAGGAGATGAGTCACCGAGTAATGTACTTGCATCAAGGACAAAATTAGTAAGAGGGTCAATCTACAAAGGTCAATGTGAATAGACTTGGAGAGAATGATTAGTGGTTGGACCAGGAAGAGGAAGAGTAGGGACAGGAAGAGTCGCAAAAATAGGATCCTTATTGACCGTGTTTTGGGAAAAATATGGAGAAGCCTAAAAAAATGTTACATCAGCAAAGACAAAGTATTTCTGAGTGACTGGATCATAATATTTGTACCCTTTTTGGAGATGAAAATACCCTAAGAAGATACACTTGATTGATTTTGGTTAAAGTTTGTCTTTCCCTAGAGTATGATCATAAACAAAACAAGTACAACAAAAAACACGGAGAGGAAGACTATGACGATCCTGATTTGGAAAAACAATAGAGTAAGGACTCTGATTATTCAAAATAGAAGAAGGCATGCGATTAATGAGAAAACAAGCTGTAACAGACTCTTTTTCGGTGTCGTTAATAGTGATTTATCGGTCTGTGAATAGTACCATCGGTTCGGGACTTGGTATTATTTCGGTCCGGAAAAATTACTATGAGTGTCTAATATCCTATTTAATATTTTTGGAGCATGTTTGCATGATTTAGGTGGGTAGAAAATATTTCATAAATATTTTTGGCGAATTGCGGCAACTAATGAATATTATTTCTAGTGTAGTATATTAAGAAATAAATGAGGCATTATTTTTGTGGAGTTAATTTAATTAATTGATGGAGTTAAATAATATTAGGAAGAGAATTATTTGAGGAATATTTAGAGCCATTGGATGAGATTACTTAGGACTTAATCTTAGCCATTCATTTGGCATAAAATGAGGAAGCAAAGTTTGACTTTGCTACCTAAAGTTACCAGCACTTTATCAAACACTTTCTCTTTCTTCTCCATCTCCATCTCCACGCCATTTTCATTCTCTCTTCTTCCTCCATTTCTTTCATTTTTCTACCACAAATTACCACTAAACTACCTAATTAAATCAAAGAATAGTGAATTATCCTTAAGAACTAAGTAATTGAAGTTGAAATTGGGGGTTAAAAGCTAAGAGAATTTAAGTTGCCATTGAAGAGCTAAGTTGTGATTTTTGAGTTTTGTGATTTTATAAGTAGAATTCAAGGATTAGACATGAAATTAATGCATTAAATCATGATCCATCTACCTCGTGTGTTAATTTTTGGTTCTAATAAATATTTTTCCTACTTTGAAGAAGTGGGAGAACCTTCAAGCAAAGGCAAAGGGAAAGCTAAGGAGTGAAGCTTTCTAAGCTTCTTAAGGCTTGATTGAAAGGTTAGTGCAATAATACCTTCAATTCCCTTTCAATATCTCAAGTTTTTCAGTTTTTAGATTTTGATTGATTTTTGAGAATGTGTGTGAATTGAGTTGGGGAATCGTTGTTTGATGGTTTTATTGTGATTTCCCATGATTTAAAAGCATGAAAGAATGCTTGAATAAGAAGAGAAACCTCCCCTCCCTCTTCTCTCCAGTGTGGCCGAACCTTCCTTAGAGGAAGGGTTTGGATTTTTATTGTTGTTTTTTATTTCATTTGATTATGAATGAGTTTTGAAATGATTTTCCTTAAGGTTTATGGAATTAATTTGGAAAGAAACTATTTCCTTTTTGTTTTGAAAAGAAGGCCGAACCCTCCTTAGGTGAAGGGGCTTTATGTTTTCTTGATTTTTAAATTTGATTTTAACTTAAATGAGCTTGTTATTAAGTAATTTGTTGGTGGTTAAAACCTCTCTTTTGAATTTTGGTGTTTAAATATTTTAGTAAGACTTAAAGAAGGTTTTGAAAGTATTACAAGGGTTTTATGGTTAATTATTTTGAGAAATAAATTTATTGATTTTGAGAAGTGATTTTAAGTTGATAATTAATACTTTTAATGGAGGTATTATGAAAGTAAGGTTTTTTTTTTTTTTAAACATGAATTGATTTTGTTAGATTTTACAAGTTGTAAGTAAAGGTATTTTGAAATAATAAGTGTTAATTTTAAAATGTTTTTGGATAAGGAATGGTGAATGAGAATTGAGATTATTTATGGAAGAATGCATTTATTTTGGGCTCTACTATACATGATTGAAATGTGGTGTGATGAGATTTATTGTGATATGTGAGCATGCTCGGGTTATCAGCACGTTGTGTTTGGTGGAGCTATGACCATATGCTAGGGTTATTAGCCCTTATAAATAGGCGAACGCGCTTATTATTTAAGGTAGTGCTTGTATAGGCCACGGTAGTGCTTTCATAAGCAACGATTGTATGATTAGTGGGTGGTGCTTTCATAGGCCACGGTGACACTCCCACAGGCCACGATCGAATCTGCTTACATTCATTCGGTATTGGTACGAGCCTTAATAAAAAAAAGAATTTTATTTCGTTATAAGAAACCGAAAACATGTTGGTATTTGTTATATTTTCTTATTTATATTGAGTTTGGTATAGATTTTTAACGTGTGAATTTCTTTATGGTTTTTTTTTGAAATATTCGGATTTAACTAGCACGTCTTCAGTGCTTAAAATATATTTGATTTGAGATTTATTACTTGGCCTTTCTTGATTATTTTAATTTATAATTATTTAACACCACTGAGTCTTCCACTCAGCATGTTGATTTTTATCATGTGCAGGTTGTATGCTGTGGGGGTTACTCAAAGACCGAAGGAACAACATCAGTGTATAAGTATAGATTTTGGTAGGACATGTGTATTTATATGAATTATGGAATGTATAGACTTTTAGTAGACAATATTGAGGTTGTAAATATTGACAATAGAATTAATGAGATTGATGGATATTTTAAGTATTATTATTGATTATATGTATGATGTATGAATGATGATACATATATTTTCGGAATGAATGGTGAATTGTTATGTTAGAACTTAATTGAATTAATATAACCTCTAGAAGTGCTGCGTGATCTTTGTAATAATTTAGAGTTGAGGTTTGAAGGTTGACATAGGAAGTGGTAAATTTTCTTTGTTTGGCAAGTTAATTTTTAAGAAAAACTCTTGTAAAATTTTCATAGGAATTTTCCTTAACCTTTTTTGTTTTTAAAAATTTAATTACTTGCCTCCTTATGAAAATCTAACCACTTCTAATATGTGATCTAGGGTTAGTAAGTGACATAAGACGGTGCTCCGGCACCTAATGTGGCATCCACCGTCTGGTTCTCCGAGATTGGAGGGTGGGTGTTACACAAGCAGTAAGAGTGGCATCCCCCCAAAAATGTAATGGAACATTATTACTAATAAGGTACGAGCTGTTTTAATGAGGTGCCTATTCTTTCTTTCAGCAACTCCATTCTATTGAGGAGTATGAGCACAAGAAGATTCATGCATTATTCCCTTAGAAGACATAAATTGATTAAAGGGGTGAGAAAAATACTCTTTGGCATTATCACTACGTTATATTTTAATGGAAAGTCCAAATTGATTACGAATTTCAGTACATAAAGTTTGAAAAATAGAAAATAATTCTGAATGATTTTTCATAAGAAACAACCAAGTACATCGAGGATAGTCATCAATAAAAGTGACTAAGTAATTAAAACCCAATATGGAATTAACATGACTAGGACTCCATACGTTTGAATAAACAACGTCAAACATAGCCACAGCTCTATTATTGACACACTTGGGAAAAGAGACACGATTTTGTTTCCCAAGTTGACACGACTCACACTCAAGAGAAGATAATGTAGAAAGATTGGGAACTAATTGTTTAATTTTGATGAGACTAGGATGTCCAAAACAACGATGAAGGAGTTCGGCAAAAGTAGTGGAAGTAAGCGTGACTGTGGTTTTTGGTGAGGAAAGGCAGTACAATCCTTGTGACTCATATCCTCCTCTAATCATCTTCCCCGTATATTGGTCCTGCACAAAAACATAATCAGCTATAAAGGATACAATACAATTAAGTTGTTTAGTCAATTTGCTAATAGATATCAAGTTATATAGACATTTAGGAGTAAATAGTACTGAGGTTAGAGTAATTGAGGAAAGAGGTTGTATTTCTCCAATTCCTTTAATCACAGTTTGGGAATCATTAGCTAAAGTGACAATAGATGTGTTTGAAGGAACAAAGAGAGTAGAAAAAGAGTTTCATTACTAGAGATGTGATCAGAAGCACCTGAATCAAGCACCCAAGGATCAGGAACAGTGGATTTGGATAGACAAGCGACTGAATTACTAGACTGGGAGATGGTAGAAGACTGTAGTTTAGTTTATTTTTTGGTTATCTGAAATTGTAAATACTCACTATAGTCTATCCCAGTTAAGGTAATGGCACCAAATGCTTGATCGGATAATGGCAGAAGTCCAGCACCAGTATTCTAAGCCAAATGAGCAACAGATTTGCCAGTATTGAAAGACTGATTCTGTGATAGTTTACCATGCAATTTCCAACAACTTTTTCGAGTATGATTAGGCTTGTCATAGTGAGTACAGTGTTTGGATTTGTTACCTTTCCAGTTTCGACTACTATTCTGAACAGTGAATACAGATGCTTTCATATTTTTTGGTGAAGCTAGAGTCACAGAGATGCGAAGGAGACAAGTAGAGATATCCTCCAAGGTGGGAATTACAGAATCTGTCAGTATTTGATCTCGGACTGAACTAAGATCAGGTCGAAGACCTATAAGTGCTAAAACCATAAAGAATTTATTTCTCTGTTGTTCTTGTGTTGCAGTATTTTCTGAGAAAGGCATAAGGGAATTAAATTCATCAAGTAAGGTCTCAACTTGTCCAAGATAACCAGCCATATCCTGTTGATTTTGCTGCAAGTTAACAATATCAGACACCACTTTATATATTCATTGTATATCAAAGGTATATAGTGTCTTGGTTTTAGTCCATACCTTACAACAGTTTTTACAAGAGTGAATTAAGGGAAGCAACTTAGGCTCAAGAGAATGCCATAACAAACTGCACAATTGTGCATTAATTTTATACCATGTCGTCCTATCTTTTTCTAAAATATCAGCAGTTGTTTTACTTAAATGATCATCATACCCTTGTCCCATAAACCATAATTCAATAGAAGACGACCAAGAAACATAATTGCTACTGCCTAAAAGCTTCACAATAGTGATAACAGGTGAATTAGAGAAGAGTGGTTTAATTAGAGTAGGGTCAATCATATTTTTTAATGTGTGAGAAGGTTTTGTACCTGACTCTGGATAAAAAAGGACCGTGAATACCTTAAGAGAGAGAGACAGTGCAGAGGGTGACCAGAAAAGCGATGGCCAGACTCAAGAGAACCGGTCGAAGGTGGCCGTTGAAGGAGAGTTCATCGGAATAGGGCTCATGCATCGGTGCGTGGGATAGAGATAGAAATCTTGCGGCGGCGTGGCGGTTGACGGTGAGGTTTCTGGCAAGGAAATTTCGGATCCTGGGTGGCCGGAAGCTGAGGAATTGATCTCCAGCAGCTGTGAGATCCAACTCCTGCTAAATATGGGTGAGTTCAAAGCGGCAGTAGGGTTACCATAGCAAGTTAGAACTGCAGCCCGGGATTTTTGTAAAAACAGGAGAATTTGCAAAAATAAGGAGAGAAAAGAATAATCAGACCATTATAACCTCTAATACCATGTGAAAGTGAGAAGAAGAAAGGTTTGAAACAAGCAATCGACTTCATAATTCTCATTTCCAATTAGTGTATATATAATACACATAAAATAGTTTTAAAAAAGGAAAATAATCTCCTAATATCTCCTAATTATGGATAAGTATCATCCTAATATATGCCCAATCTACTTCAATAATTATAAGATTCTAACAGGATATATGCAGGCTATTAGGAGTTGCTCTTTCAAATGGAAATTTCAAATACTTAGGCTTACCCTCGATTGTTGGTAAGAATAAGAATGATGTTTTTTCGTATGTGGTGGAGGAGGTAGCTAGGAGATTAGGAGGTTAGAAGCGTAAGATTTTACCGCTCACTGGGAAGGAGATCTTATTAAAATCGATTGTTCAAGCATTTTCGAACTATATAATGAATGTTTTCCTATTGCCTTTAAACATTTATGATTATATTGAAAAGGCTATAAACTGCTTTTGGTGGAGAAATGGTGGAGGTGATGGCACAGGTATTCACTAGTCCTCGTGAAAACGTTTATGCCGACAGAAGGTGGAAGTGGGTATTGTTTTCAAGTCATTGCAGGACTTTAATGTTGCTTTCCTAGCAAAACAGGCCTGGAGATTCTTGGTGCAACCGGATTTGATGGTCTCTAAGTTGTACAGGTCAAAGTACTATCCAGACGCATTGATTTTGGGGGTTGAGTTGGGCCAGAATCCAAGCTACATCTGGTGTAGTATCCATGAGAGTGTCTCTACTTTGCAAAAGGAAGTATTAGACGAATCGAGAATGGAAAATCAACTTTGGTTTATGGGTCACCTTAGTAGCCAAGTTTGGATTCTCCTTTTATTACCTCTGCTAATAATTCAAGTATTAAAGAGTTGCTAATATCTGATTTAATGCTGTATAACAGAAGAGGTTGGGATCAGGAAGCTTTATCCATGCTTATCTCTATTGAGGAAGCTGAGCTTATTAAGCAAATCCCTCTTGGTTTGTTTGATCAAGAGGATTCGTGGTGTTGGATGGGGGACCCGAAAGGAATTTATACTGTGTGTAATGGCTATCGTTTGTTTAAAAGAAATGGTAGTGATTTTCACAAGGCTGTTTCTGATTTATGGTGTCGTCTATGGCGAGTGGAGGTTCTGGGCAAATTGAAGAATTTTATATGGAGGATCATGTCAGGCTATCTACCGGTCCTTTTTAATTTGCAAAGGAGGAGAGTTTAGGTTCATACTGCATGTCCTTTATATGGACAATGGGTTGAGAATGAGGTGCATGTTTTGTGGCAGTGTCCAATTGCAGTAGAGGTTTGGAGGGGTTCTGATATAGGTTGGTGGGATGAAGCTTTTAGTGTTCAAGGATGGTTTGCAGGGTCGTTAGATAGATGCTCCCGTGAATCTTTAGAAATGTGTTTATTTATTGCTTGGGAATTATGGAATAATAGGAACCAATAAGTCTAGGCCCATAAAGTTGCCTCGGCTAGTGCCATTCTACCGCGTGTGAGTATGCCTATAATTACTGAGTCTCGGTCAAGAATAATGTTATAGTTGGTTTTAGACAACAAGCTTATGCTGTGAATATGGCTAAATGGATGACGCCTATCAATGGTTTTTGAAGCTAAATATTGATGTTGCATGGGAGGAGGGGTCTAGGAGAGCTGGTATTGGTTTGATATTACGTGATGAGGTTGGAAGGAGTATGGGTGGTAGGTGTTGTGTTGTGGGTGATGTGGTTAGTGCAAAGATGGTTGAATTGATTGGTGTTAGGAGGCACTAAGTTGGCTTAAGGAGAATGGCAGGTTAGTGAGAATAGAAGTGGAAGGTGATTGCTTAGTTGTCATGCAGACTATCTAACAACCTATGTTGGACAATTCCTATTTTGGTATTTTAATTTCAGATTGTTGTGCTGTGAGTTTGCATCTTTGATAATTCGTTTTGTTAGGAAATCAGGGGAGCAGTGCACTCATACATTAGCTAGATCTGTTGTGTTTTATGTCTGATATTTTAGAGTGGGGTCCTATCCCTCCAAATATTATTTATGATATTTTGAATTTTGATTCACTTATATGAAGTATTTGCATGGAAAAAACAAATTCAAATCAATAATTAATGTAACCAATTAAAATTAAACTATCTTTATTTTTCAACCAAAAACCTTAAAGTCCTTAACGATATTTTTGTCAATTTATAAACATAGTGAGATCCAATATCCCCTTTCGTATTTTTATGTATACTAGTCTCTTTTTTATAACGTGCATTGCATATTAACTATACTCGTTACATACTCATTATTTATACACTTTTAACTCTTTTATCTATATAGTATTAAAGCATAAGTTTTTATTTAAAATTAAAATAAATACAAATAGTTAATTTCAATTGAACTTTGCAGTGTAAACTAGTCTCAAACTGAATTGATAATGACAATCATTTTGACTATAATAACAATATTATTTATCTAGTGTATTAGAGAAATAAATATATACACATTCTCAAAAATTCTTGAAACTATAAAAAATTACCCAAAACAGATATATATAATTCTAATTTTTTTTCAGTTTTCTAAATATTATTTTCTTTCAAATCAAACATATTCAAGATATACGAAAAAAATATAAAAATAATTAATCATTAAGAGACCACCTATCTATTGAAAAGAGATATAATTCTCTTACTAAATTAAAATGATAAATAATTACAAATTATTCATTAATAAAAAAGAAAATAAAAAATATTATTAACAATAAAACATTATTCATAACTCATCTAATAAAAAAATTTCAATATATATAGATTATATAAATACATCAATAAAATATTATATATTTTTAAAATTAAAATTTTAAATTGTTCAACAACCCCACACACATATGTTCATTTTATTTAAAATAAATTTTGAAAAATAAAATTTAAAAAATTTTAAAAGGTTTAATTATGTGTATTCTAATTGAAATTTCTTAAATATATATATATATATATATATATATATATATATATATATATATATATATATATATATATATATATATTCAATCAAATCATATAAATATAAAAAAATATTAATAAAAATAATATACTTTTTCTATTTTTATCTCTCTCGGAGTAAAATATTATGTGGATTTTATTTCAAAGTCTATTTTAAAAAATATATATTAATTCAAATTACACAAATATGAAAAAAATATTAATAAAAAGAATATATTTTTTTCTCTGAAATAAAATATTTTAATTATAATTAAAATTAAATTAAATATTTAAAAATAAAATATAAAAATTTTCAAGTTTTTCCTCATTATATATATTTATTAAAAATAAAATTTTAAATTTTAAAATGGTTAATTATCTATAGAAATGTACCGCTAAATATAAAGATTCTCAAGATTTATAAACATATTTATGGATAATTTTAAAAATTAAATCTTTTAACCATTGTCGGATTGGAGATTGGAGTGTTTAGATGGATTTTCAACCCGTTCAATAACTTTCAAAAAACCATCTTCTCTCAAATCCTCCAACCAAATGACTAAATAATCTCTTTTTACCTTAGTTAACTATCCAAACCCATCAAATAACTTCCATTCAAACAATCTGTAAGACATCATTTAGAGATAAATATATATATAATAGATTTTGGTTTAAATCCCTCCCTCCCTTCCTCAATACTCAAATAATACTTAAAAAAAACAGAGAAAATGAAAGAATTAATGGAAAAAAAAAGGTTAAAATAAGGGAAAATAGGTTGACATAGAATAAATAAGTTGGAGCTAATAAAATGAGTTTGCAACTTTAAGATTTTCGGGCTGTATTATTTATTTAAAAAATTAATTAAATATAAAATAAGGAAAAATTATATATAAATTAAATATATTCCTTCTGTTCCATTGTTATTTTTTTTCTCAAAATATTTGCAAGATTTTTAAATTTAAATATGTAAATAATTGTTCATAATAACCTTTATTATTGTGTATAAAATAAAAGGCTTTTATTAATATTTTAATGAATTAAGGGTAAAAAGCGAATAAAATGACATTAAATTCTTAATATGTATGTTTTGTTAAATTATGCAAACAAAATAAAATGGATGAAACATATTAAATTGAACATTTTAAAGTTAATTTGAACAAAATAAAATGGATAAAATATATGAAATCTCTGTAACTGTCGCATTGAACAAATTAATTAAATGTGTTATATAAATGATGTTTTATAAATTTTAATTTTAATTCAAAAGTGTTGAAAAAATTTGATATGACATTCTTACCACAAAATACAAAAAAGAAAAAATTCAATCCCGTTAAGTTAAACCAATTTATTACTTTATAAAAATGAAATTGATCCAAAATCTTAAATTTAATTTTTTTTAAATTAATTTAAATAAATTCATGGATTAAATTAACTAAAAAGGTTAAATTTGATATTTTTTATCCCATCCATTAAATAAACACGGGACCAAATTTACCTTTATTCCGAATAAAAACGTACACTTCTCGCCATTTCTCTCGCAATGATTATCCTGTGTCTGAGGTAGGCTAAACTAAATTGGAGAAGCTTGCCATTACTTGTAGGATCGGCCTAAGAATACTATTCAAGGAATCCTATATATATATATATATATATATATATAATACGAAAAAAGAAAGTAATACAGCCAAAAGAAAGTAAGTTTTTAAGTATATTTTCTTTGGTGTTATCCAAAGATTAGTATATATATAATCAAAGCTCAATTTTCTAGGCTGGACTTATTCAAATGTCAAAGTTCACATTTTAATAATATGTAGACACAATTTAGATCCAAATGCATTAAGTATAAACCAAAAGGTAGAGCACAAATGCAGACTACAATATATGGGAACATAAGAAAGAAATTAGTACATAATTCAGATCCAAAGCCTGCCTAGAGCACAGCACTTTGCAGAAAGAACATAGATTAGGACACCATCTTGTTTATACATAGACGATACCATCATGCGGTTTAGTTCAACCTTCCAGGTCCTGAATGCAGATGAAACCTTCCGGGTTCCGAATGCAGCTGAAGTGTTTTGCTGGGGACAACTTGAAGAACGCCTGGTTGTCCTGCAATTAAGAGCATAAATATATGAACAAAATTTTAAGTTTTTATTTTTCAAATCGCAAGAGGCAAAGTGTAAATAATAATATAGAGTGATTGTAATGTAATTTAACATTGTGCAAGAGAGGCATCAAGTTCATATGAAAGTAAACATTGCAACAATATGCAATATAATATAATTATATATATATATATATATATACACACACACACATATATAACCGAGTCATGGAAAATTAATTAAAATGTTGAAAGACAAGAATAAACCAAAAGGTTGATGTGTTTATAAACTCTTAAGGCCAAGCGAAAGCACCTATTCACAAACAAAGAACCTATGAACATGTCATCCAATAGAAAGACAGACTTGTAAATAGAATTTGAGAACAAGAACAATGAAAGAATCATGTGGCCCATCTAAGAACATCCAAAACGTCATAACAGAACATAATGGAAAAAGGGTTATTTTTTTATCAAGGAAACTTTAATAGAGTATTGGAACTGATTTTCCAACACTTGCCTACAAAATCCAAAACCTCCTGCCATCTCCCTTCTCTCATCAAGCTTGTTACCTGACATCAAACACTTCCAGGAGTGTTGATCATAATAATATGATCAAACCAATTTTTTTTTTTTTCATTTCACTAAGTCCTAATTCCATGGGAAATAATTTTGGTACTTTAGCCTAATGGTCAAGGTGGGACTATAGACAACTGGTCACCAACAACAATCCACTTTCCCCACTACCAAAAATTATTGCATTTTTGGAAATCATTCATCCCCCCTCTCCATATTAGAACACAAAGGATATGTGTGTGCGTGTATATATGTATAATCCTTAATGCGAATCGACAAAGCACTTGAAACACAACAGACTATAATGAAGAATATGTAATATATGATAAAACCAATTTTTAGTTCATCCTTTTACTGTTGTACCAATTTTTATTTGATTACATTTCCTGGAATAGTAATGTTTTCGAACAAAGATAACGTATAATGATTTATAATCATGACTCCAAAATCAGTAAAAACAAAATTCAAATAGGCAAACGCAGAACCAAGCAAAGGCGAGCTGAAATTTAGGGAAATTGAGAACAATTAAACCAAAAAGAGAGGGACTTACTTGAAATTTGCTCCACCTGCGCAGGTGTGAGCTTCGCGGAGAATCCACTAGCAGCCGTTTTGTAGCTGTAAACCAAAGCCTCCTTTGCAGCCTCTTCACTTCAATAACAAATTAAACAAATACACATAAAATCAGAACCAATACAAGATCAATTAACCCAACTTTAGCGTTAATTAAACAATATCATATATAAATATGTGTGCGTGTGTGTGTGTACCTGCCGAGAACGGAGGATAGGGTCCGGATATGGTAGGCCTCAGGATCCTCATTCTCTGGTCTCTCCATGTAGACGATCTGAACCGTTGAAGTGGAGGAATCAGTGGCTGGGGAAGGAACAGAATCTGCCATTTTGATTAGAAAGATAAAGATCAAGAAAATCGCCGCCGGTGATAAGTTTATGGTTCTGGTTCTGTACATTTCTGTGGGTTAGTATTTATAAAGGTTGGTGTGTTAGCGTAATATGGTAGAAAACTGAAATTTGGAGAATTTGGGACGAAATTGAATATGACTTTTCGTTGCATTTGTAGCAACTTAACGATTAAGTAAATTTTATCGGTATTGGGAACTCCGCGTCTTGATCCTTTTGTTCGGCTTGGTCTGTTAGGGTCTGTTTTGTCTTTTTTACTTTTGGATTGCCTTTCATAATCCATTTGGGTTGCTCAAGGCACAATATGGCCGGTTAAAATTGTTTTTAAAGAGAAATTAATAATACTTCTTTCATTGTATTTTATTTGAATAATTTGACAAAATAAATATATTAAAATTTAATTAATAAAAATTATTTTATATTTTTTACCCTTAATAATTTATTAAAATATTAATAAAAAAATTTTATTTAATAAATAATTATAAAAATTATTATGAAAAAATAACATATTAGAAGGAATACTAGAGAGGAAATTGTAGAGAGAGAGAGTGTTCAAGTGTAAACTTGAGTTGTGCCTTTACAATAGGGAGAGGCTCCCAATTTATAGAAAAATTTAGAATCTTTATTGTTTACCTTTTACTGTTGATGAACAGTTTTTTGTCTGCCACTGAATCTTGACCTTTACTGTTGCAATAGTGACTTGGCCTTTACTGTTCTGAGTAGTGCTTGGCCTTTACTGTTGAAATAGTGACTTGGCTTTTACTGTTGAAATAGTGACTTGGCCTTTACTGTTCTGAATAGTGCTTGTCCTTTATTGTTGAAATAGTGCCCTTTTTACTGTGAAGGAATAAGGTTCCTTCTGCATGTTTTATTCTGATTCAGAGGATGAGGACGATGATGTGTCCTTCTTTTTCTTTTCTTTTCTTTTTTCTTTTTTCTTTTCTTTCCTCTTTTCTTTTTTCTTTTCTTTCTTGACTTTTTCTGATTTAATTTTTATTGGCGGGAAAATTCCATAGCAGTCATCTTCATTACTATCACCACCTGATGAGATGGAAATAGAGGATGATGTCTGAGATGATTCTGAACTGGAATATTTTTTATGTTTCCC
>CANUEP010148735.1:0-52154 GCA_947857235.1 Jatropha podagrica | reverse complement strand
AACACTGCCACTCCTTTTTCTTGAAGTTGTCCTACACTCAGCAGGTTGTTCTTAAGTTCTGGGACATAATACACCTCACTGATTGTGTAGCAAACACCCTGCAAGAATAGTTTCATGACTCCTATTCCTATAACCTTCATTTTGGAGTTATTTCCAAGCTTGATTGAGTGAGTGAAACTGGTATCAAGGCTTCCGAACATTTTAGGATCACCACACATATGATTTGAGCATCCTAAATCAACGAACCAAGCATCCTTCCTTTGTGTTTCGTGTTGTTCCACATACGCCATCAGTAGTAATTCATCTTCGTCATCTAGTTCAGCATAATTTGCTTCCTTATGTAACTTAGGACATTCACATTGGAAATGTCGTAAGTCATGACACCTATAGCACTCAACAGTTGCTTTGTTGAAATCTCCTCTTCCTCTTCCGCATCCCCTTGCTCGATAGGAACCTCTTCCCCTACTGGCTGTTCCTGAACGTCCTTCTACTTTTAGGACCTGATCTGCCTTAGCTTCGTGTGCCCGTCGGAATTTCTGTTCATGTACTACCAGTGAACTTTGCAATTCATCAACAGTCATAGCATCAATATCTTCGGATTCTTCAATTGACACACAAATGTAAGTAAATTTCTCGGTTAGAGTATGCAGGATTTTCTCAACTATTTTAGTGTCTAACATTTCCTCACCATTACTCCGCATTTTATTAGCCACGATCATTACCCTTGCAAAGTAGTCACTGATAGTTTCCTCCTTCTTCATTTCAAGTACTTCAAATTCCCTTCGTAATGCATTAAGAAGAGATTTCTTGACTCTTGCATTTCCTCCGAACTTCTTCTTCATAGAATCCCAAACAATCTTTGTGGCTCACCGGTCTAGGATTTGCTCAAAGACTGTTCTATCAATGGCTTGAAATAAATAATGCTTAACTTGATGATCTTTGGTTTTAGCATCATCAAGTTGAGTTCGTTGTGCTTCTGTCAATCTCGTGGTGTCTTTTGGTTATCCAAATCCATTTTCTATCAAATTCCAAAGACCTTTTGCTCTGAGAAGATTTTCCGTAAGCTCACTCCAGTGATCGTAGTGACCATCGAAGTGTGAAATTTTCGTCATGGTCTTATCGTCACTCATTCTCACAATTGTTTGATCACTCAAAGCTTTGCTAATTTAAATCAGGGCCAGTGGGGCTCTGATACCAATTGCCAAGCTAAATATTGTAAAAGCTTTATGCAGAGACAATTGGATTTCAAGTGATGCGTAGTTTGTGTCTAGAGAAGGCTTTAAATAGCTATTTACAGAAGATACTAGTAAACCAAAATATCTGCTAAAATAATGGAAAAATACAGCAAGATATAACTCTAACAACCCATAAGAATAGGTCCTTTTATTGACTTAATCTAACAAAGGGAAAGGAAAGAAGAAGAAAATAAAATAAAAGGGAAGGAAATTCTCTTGGTGTTGCTTGATTGACCTTTAATCTCTTTGGAAATAGGTAAATTATTGTTTAATTCTTTTGCTTTGATTTTTTTTTGTTTTTGTTGAATTTTCTAATTTTGTTCTGCTTTTTATCATTTTCTTCTTCTTCCTTTTCTTTTTCTCTATTGGATCTCTCCGATTATAATTTGTTAAGAATCTAGGCCCTTGGAGTAAATTAATTAAATTCAATTACCAACGTATATTAATATTTGGGCTTATTTTTAACATAAAATGACCTAAGTTCACCGTCCTCATTATATGTCATTTAATTAATGTGTATTTATCCAACGTCGGATTACCCACATACTTCAACATTTTGGTCTTTCCCTTTTGTCATAAATAGCAAGATCTGGGTATTTCACTTGATGATTCTCTTAGATAATAAGATTCATTTGATTTTTAATCCATGTTTTGGGCTTTGACCTTTTATATCTTTGATTTTTAATCTAGTGTTGACTTTTCTCTTCTTTCCTAAATTGGTTACTTTAATCTGCTACTATAAATCTATTTATATCTTTCAATAGAAAATAATTCAAAAGGTTATTTTGTTTTGATGAATCAAAAATAAAAAAAATTTTCTTTCTGGAATTGGTGTTTGATTAAAGTTTTTTGGTAAAATTAATTTGTTTCAATCAAAAGTTTTCTAGTTTTTTGGTGTTTGATGTTCTTCCCAGGCTTGAGACAAAGTAATATAATTAGGGTTCAAAGCCATTGAAGATGATGATATTTGACGAGATGTGATCTTGTAGTGACATAGATTTCTTCAATGCGACTTTTGGAGAAGATGCCTTATATATGTTATTTTGAAGTTACTAACACAGGTTAAAAAAGATAATTCTTATAAAGTGCATGTTACATTTGGCCGATTGCATATTTTAAAATATTCATATACTCAATTGCTAACTGTTTTTGTTAAGACATTATAATAGAAAAAGCGTGAAATTCGAACACTAAAAATATAAATATTTCAAATTTTCCTAGTCAATACATCAGTAATATTGGACAATGATCAAAATTGTTGAAACTAGTACATATTAAATTCTTTTCTTCAAAAAAAGAAAGTATCTCTCTTCATAAACCTAAAACTAATATAAATGCTGCTTGTAAAAATAAAGGATTCCATAAATTGCTTATTTGTAATATTGTTGGGTTTGAGATGTGTTAATGGGTTGATGGGTAGATTGTAAATTAGGCTATAAGTTGTAACCCTTTTCTTCTCTCCCTTTCTTTGCTTAATTATGATTTACCTTTTACTTAATTGTTATTGTTCATGATTGCTGTGTTTCAAAATTGCACTAAAACTCATTTTTTCACCTTAATTAGAGCTAATCATATTATTATGGTTGTAAATGAATGGACAATGAAGGAGGTCAATCTCCAACTAGATGATTCGAGTACCTAACACCTTCTCATAACCGTACCTAACTTCCTAAACCAGTATCTGGTTAAAACCGAATTAGTCATTTATTAAGAAATAATTAGTTTGTAAATTTTTCCCTAAAGAGGATGGCGATTCCAAAAATAAAAGTAAGAGCATTTTTTTACAAAATCCTTTTCTCAAAATAAAATCACCCATCTGAGGACGTTAAGAGCAGGTTAATAAGAGAAAACTAATTTTTACAAACATAAAATAAACCAAGCCCATTTTTCCTTTTTAGTCATTTGCAAAAGACTATCCCTCCTCACAACCAATAATCATTATATAGGAAAATAATTAAAATTGCCCAATACATTATTCAACCCTTGAACTTTCACAAAAATATCTTGTGACACCTTGAACTATAAAATCGATCTTGTGGCACATTGAATTTCATTTTTTATAATAATTTCACATTTGCTTATACTAAAACAGTAAATTTTAAGGATTTTTGGCTTCTATACGCAAAATACTGATTTGATATGTTGTTCGTACAACTTTTGGATCAATAATTTTATATTTTTTAATTTTTGAATAAATATTTAATTAACCTAATTTTATAAGTTGAGATATTAAATGGGTCAAATAAAATATTCAATAGATAAAATTTTATAAGTTAAAGTATTTAAAGAGTCAAAATAAAAATTAAGGGTGCCATAAAGTTTTTTATGAAAAGTACATGAGTGAATTTATGTATTCAACCTAATTAAAATTGATTTGTAAGAGCAAAGTCAAATTAACATAAAAAGACTTCTGTTTTTTGAAAAGCTAACTATAAGATTCCTAATATATGATTTCATGACATTTAAGTCTTTGTATCCAAAATAGCCTCTTTTGAATGGCAATTGATTGATAAATTAGTGTTTATATTATTGTCACTAAAAGAAAATAATAATTTACCAATAAAAATAGCAACAAAAATTTTTTGACAGTATTTACCAACATAAGAACGACTAATATAGACAAAATTTAAATTATTGAAAATGAAAATTGTTTGAAAGGTTTACACAAAATATTTGTAGCTAATTTGTAGCTAATTAACGATAAAAATATATTATCATAGATTTGTTGGTAATATACGTGCCAAAAAATAACATCATTATTAGCGGCTATTTAGCGACAAAATAGGTATAAAAAATAGCAACATTATTAGTGATTGTTTAGCGACAAATTAGAGATAAATTTTTTTTCAAGAAATAACGACAAAATAGTTTATCGATATTTTTTTTAGAAAATACCAACAAATATTTTGTCGGTAAGGTGCTAATAAAATTTTGTATTTACTCAAACTTACCCATTATCAATTTTAGTTCTAGGTTAAAATTACACGCCCAAATTTTTCAGATTTTCCTTCTCTCTCATTCTATTTCCCCCAATTCCCTTAAGCTTGATACTCACAACCATGATTAGAGCTACTATCATTGCCGATTATCACTGTAGACTATATTAGAATTATAATTGGAAGACACCATCGATTGGATGAGTTGTAGTCATTTTCCTTCTCTTTAATTTTGCAGGTATGCTATTCTCTAGATTTTCAAAGGTCGAGATATGGTTTTGGTTTGTACCAACTTATTAGTTGGAAAGGTTGAGTGGTTTCTTACATTATTAAAGAATTTAAAAGGAACTTTATTGTTTTTTATATGATTTGCATCATGTTTTCATATTTTAATATGCATGAGTATTATTACCTCTAGATCCTTGTTTTAGAGTGGAATTGTGTAATATATTTATAATTTTTGGTTGTATAGCATTTATATTATTTTTTAGAACTTGAAAGAGCAAATTAGAAAATATTTACTTTCTTTGACATTTGATGAATGCAAGTAGAATAATTTTTTTTTCGTTCCAATAGGAAAAAAGAAAAGCTACCTTAAGAAACTAATACCGCAAGTATCAACCCAACAAATCAAAGACATAAAAGAGGGTACATAACCCCAAAAATGAAGACAAGTAGAGATAGAATGGTCCAACCCCGCTAAATGATCTACTGTAGCATTACTCTTGCGAAAAATATGATGTAAAGAATAATGTCAATCCTACAACAACAAATCCTGAATGTCCAAAATAAGAGTAACCAAAGATGAGAAAAAGGCAAAAGCCAACTAAATAGCTAATAACTCCCAAAACTAAAATAATAATGATACCAACATTAAAAGAAAGTCGCCCAACCACAACACAGCACAGTTGCGAAACAAACCACCACTACTAGTAAAGCTAGGATTAGCGGGACTACTACCATCATAATTAAACTTAACCTAACCCTTAAGGGGAGATCGAAGCAACATTTACCCTGTTAGTGACCTTAATAAGAGAGCCCAAAATAGAAAGCATAATATCATACTCACCTTACGAACACAATGAGTCAATTGGGAACAAGATAAGACCTCATTTTGAAGATGCAAATCCTGAGCTTTCATACCCACTGGATACTAGCTAAAAATCAATGTTTCCATACAAAACCAAAGGGACCCAAAAGAGGGCTATGCAGATTCAGAAAAAATCAAAAAAATAATATTATTCAGAACAAAAAAAAAATCCTCAAGAACATGCCATTATTGTCACCAGCATTTAGTAGCCACACAATCACAAAACAAAGGTAAAAGAGTTTCACTATCAACATCACATATACCATGACAGGCTTTTTTCGCAAGTGTATGAAATTGCAAATAAGTAATACAAAGTGAGTAGAGTATCGTCTCATGAAGACTGTATACCAAGTACCAAAAATTGTGTTAACCTAGTATTATTTAAACAACAATAAAGAGAATAATTAAAAAAAATGAAGAAATAAAATAGAACAATGAAAAAAAAAAACTCAACCAAGAATAATTGATGAAGACAAATCAAGGATTTAAAAGCTACTAAGGATTTTGACTTCACTGAATTCTATTTAATTTATTTTATTAGTTTGTTAATCAATTTTAATTGTTCAAGTAGGGAAAATAATCTTAAAATCACTAATAAGCTTTCCCAAAGTATTGTTAGCTATTTTAACCCTGTCTAATTATATATCTCTCAATAGTGCAATCAAACATGAATTAAATCATTAAATTTTATAATTTGTTTAAGAATTCATAACCTAAGGTCATTAACTTATGAGAAAACCCTAATGAGTCAAACCATATAGCTTCCCCATTAAGTTATTATTTCCATATAATTTATTACCTTTTTCTTATTAAAAACCCTTCTTCTAATAGGGATTAATAAAATAAATCAATCTAGAGGAGAAACTCTGCCTGAAAGTATTAAATTCAATAATAAATTATATCTTGAATAAGGAAAAACAAATCTAATATCATAAATTGGAATAGAAATTTAAGCTACATCAAATCTCTAGTATGAGAGTTTAGTTCTACATAGTAATTAAATAAAATTTAATTAAACTTGAAAATAATTTCATAATCAATATGAATAATGAAGAGTAAGAAAACAAGATTAAGAGTTTAGAGATAAAGCTAGTCAACGAATAGCGTGGATGACTTCATTGATTCTTTACACAATTTGAATGCTCGAAGTCTTAAAAAAAAGATAAACGAAGAAAAGAGTAGAACAAAGATTCGATGATAAAATAACTGATGTAGTGATCTCTTTTTATATAGAATTTCTATGATGTTTTCGAATAAGTGTAGGAAACTAGTTAACCTAATTAGGAAGAAATATTATTTGAGTGTGAAATTGATTTTGTATTGTATTTCTTCCTAATTAAGAGTTTTCTTTCACCAAATAGGGCTGAAACGCCAATAAGGTGGGCCCTTTTATTATTTCCATGTAATCCCATCCAAAGGCTATGCATAGGCTTCAAATCTATACGGGCTAAATAGTTAAATTCAGTTCACTTGAAATTTTATCTTTCTTGGTAACACCGTCGTGGCGTTTGACATGGCCAGGCCGCATACTTTATTGACTTGGCCATATTGAGCTTTTAACTCTATTTTTCAGCTCCAACCTTCTTTGATGAAAATTTTGGCTATTTTTCTACTCAAAACCCTTCAAATCAAACTTTTTAAGAATCAAAATTAAAAATATAAATAAATCTAAAACTAATCAAAACAATTAAAAATACTAAAATTCCTAATAAAAACTAACATAAAAATACTATGAAAATACGATTGGCAAAATTCTCCAAATTTAAACAATTGCTTGTCCTCAAGCAATAAAACAAAATTAGCTTAATATAGTTGGGTATAATTTATTCACAATCTTAAAAATATAAAAAATATAATAAGAGGAAAATAAATAGAATATTTCCGATGCTAGACATATACTTGCAAAGATTCAAGCTTTTAACAAAAGATATTCCTTAATGTAAACATAAAATTAATAAGACTTTAACACAAAAAATTGATCAAACTATGATAGACAGAATATGAGTTTTTTCACAAAAATTATTAAGATTTGAACAATAGATGATGAATTTAAATTCAATATTTCCATAGGCAAAGTTAGTCATCTCATCTCCACAATTTTAAATACTACACAATTATCAAGATCAAAAGGTCTTTTATTAAGGTTGTAATGAGTTTTTAGAGTTAATTTAGTTAAACAAAGAAAATGAATAATGGATAAACAAAAAGTCAAAAAGTGCATAATATCAAGATTTCAATTATACTAAAACGTGTTTTATTTGTAAAATGGAAATTATCTTGAAGTTCTCGGTAGCTTAATATTAGAGATGTTTTTGCAAGATCTTTTTCATAATTCTTGAATAAATTCTTTCCTTGCTAAAGAAAATTTCATAAACTTAAATTTTTCATCATTTGCTTTTTGGGGGCACTTCTTCTAATTTCCCTACTTGCTATTATTTAATGAAAGTTCCTCCATTTTATTTTCTTGCTATGTTTTAATAAAATCAAATCCTTCAATTATACCTTATTGCACTAGAGATAAATATTTTAAATTAATTTGAAGGTTAGATTTAATGGGAAAAACAAGAAAAATATTGCTTATAGGTTTCAAATTGGTTGCAAAGGTCATAGTTCAACTTAGGGCAGCCTATGCTAAAATATGAAGTTTAACATAAAATGTTTAAATCATATCTTTCTAATGTGAGCATTTTAAAAATTTATCTCAAAGGAATTTTTAATTTTGTTCTAGGAATGCCAATGTTAAATTAATTTGGTTCAAAACATACAGATCTATTATAACAATTACAAAAATAGATGTTTATAATCTTAAAAATAAATATTTACAACAAGGGATTATGCTAAGTTAAAATTTGAAATTTAGATTTAAACATATTAGAATAGGAAAAATAACTAAATTTATCACAAGTTATTAGATTAATAAGAATTTTAATCTTGCTCAATTTCAACCGTATTAAGCTAATAAAACAAAAATAAGCTAAAATTTTTCTTTCCCGCGCTTAATCCAGTGCATTATCCTCAATGTGTGAAATCAATAATAATTTCCCAAACTTAAGATTACGCCTCAACATAAAGTGTAAGAATTATGAATAAAAATGAGCTAAGAATCTCTTACTACCATTGTATTAAGAAATATAATTAAAATTTGAGGAATATGATGAATTAGGATCCAATGGTTAAATGCTGAAAAGAGAGAAAAAAAACTACATAACGAAATTAAAAGACAATAACTAGTATAAACATAAGATAAAATATCAAAAGTAAATAGAACAAAATAAAAACTAAAAACATAATTAAAACTAAAATTGAAAACATGAAAGGACTAAAAATAACAAGACTAAAACAAGCACTCAATCTGTAAGAGGTGGTGGCGGAGGAGGTTGCAACATTTAAATGATCGTTTAGAGTTGAGCATTTAATCCCGTAAACTGATTTTGCATCATGTCAAGTCAAAAATCAATGCTTTCATAAGATATATCTAGGCTAGTAAACCGATCAGACATTATTATCATCGTTTCCATTGAGTTGTCGAACATGTCCATCCTTAAAAGGATGCAAGCTAACACTTTATCAGTTTTTGCTTGTGTCACTGAGTGTGAAAGACCTGCACCAGAAAAGTAGAAAAAGTAGGAGGTAAACCTCCAACGTTAGCTTCATCACCCTCTTCTTCATCTCCAGTTTCAGCCTCCTTAACCACATTATCTCCTTGAGGTTGCTTATCAACCCTAGCCAATCGAAATGTTTAACCACCATCCTCATTCTCAACATTACCTCAATATCCAAACATGTGGTTTTACAATTATCTAGCACTATATAAGAAGATCTTTTTGAGTTAAGCACCCTAAGGTATTGCCCAATTCTATTGATAAAACTTCCCATCACTACTATACTATTTGTGTTTCCTTGTGCTACCTTTTTCCATCTTGCACCCAACCAATAGCCTATATTGAGTCTAATCCCATTCTCAATAGCCCACAAGAAATACAGCTCATTAACCCCTACCACACCATCACCTTCTTTCCTGCTAAAAATTCTGTGGATAAAAAATCTATGAATATAATGATAAGCAGAGTTTCTTAGATTAGAAGCCTTAGAACCCTTAGAATTGTGCCCATATGAAACTGTAAACCTTTCCCATGCAACATTCTCTTTAAAGCTAGAAGGCACACATGAACTAGCATCTTCAATGGGGAAACAAAAAATATGACTCAGCTCATTGATAGTTAATTCATGACTTCTCTGACTTAATTAAAAAGCAATTTTTCATTCAATGGTATTCATAATAGGATATATAAATGCAAACTAAGTACTAAAAAGTTCTAAGGTTAAAGGAGCATATACATAAGCTTTCATGGCAATAAAATTGCCCACCCAATCTATTTTAAAGGCTTAATTACTGCATCCTTAAGACCCACCATGCCCAAAGCATGCTCATCAATAAATCGATTTGGTAATATTGGTTTTAAGGTAAGAGAATTGTACCTTTCTATTGCTCTAGAGAAAGTGTGAATGGAGGTGGTGGAATTTCTAGTGGAAGTGTGGTGGTAGCTCTCCTTCCTCTTCCTGGGTTTTGTACCCGAGTTTGCACATTTGAATGTGCTCTTGATGAAGAGGAGGTGCTTCTTCTTTTTTATACCATGGGTAAGAGAAAGGGGTTGAAATTTATAGAGAGAGAAGGGAAAATAAAAAGAAGAGAGAAGGAGAAAGAAGAAGGAGGGTGTTTATGGTGTTTTCTAGAGAGAGAAGGAAGTGTGGAGAGGATCGAGAGAGGGAGAGAGGAGCGAAAGAGATAGATTTAGGGTTAGAGTGAAGAAAACACACCTTTTTAAAGATGTTGAAAAAAAAAATCGCATTGGGGAGCCACGGGCGTGGCGTTGGCGACTACCTGCCTGTGGAGTCTCTTGACTTTTCATATGGCGATTACTGGGCGTCCCATGGTTGTGGCTTTTGTAGGAAGCTGATTCTTCATAACGTTGACGCCAAAGGCATAGTAATTTCCATAAGTAGGGTGTGGACCTTCTTGAGACTCAATGGTGGCATGGATAGTATACCATGGCTGTGGTGCTTGCCGCAGTCTGGGCGTGGCTCTTATGAGATGGCTTATTTGCATTGTTCTTTTGCCACGGGCATGGCCAAATCCATGGCCAGGCTATAGACTCTTATGGAAGTTTATTGAAAATTTGTCTGGATGCCATGGGGATGGCGATTTTCACGGCTAGGCTGTGGAGTCCTCTGAACCTTGTAAACGTGTCCCTCTTTTAGCATCGCATATCCATGACTATGGAATTTGATACCACTAGGCCGTGGACTCTCATGAAAGTCACCTTTAAGCTCCTATAACACAAAAACAAAATTTTAAGTTTAGTGAAGAAAATAGATCAAAGTAAAAATGAAATTTGATAGAATTTTAATACATTTTAGCAAAACCAAACAAAAGAAATATAAAAATTAAAAGAAATACTAAAATAGAATATGAGTTGTCTCCCACAAATGCTTTTTTTAACGTCATTAAGCTCGACTCACTGGACCCCTTTTTCAAGTCAGACTCATTGTGGTTTTGACTGGATCAAAAACTCCATTTCGATAAACCTTCAATCTTTGAGAATAGACCTTGAAGCTTCGATTTTCATCAGTAATTTCTACTGCTCCATGTTGAAAAATTTCTTTGATAGTGAACTGTTCAGATCACTAAGAATGCAATTTATATGAAAAGAGATGAAGTCTAGAGTTATAGAGCAATACCTGTTGCGGACCCTCAGATTCCCCAATATAATATATTTGTCATGTCACTTTTTAGTTCAATCCTTGTAAATCTTAGCATTTTCATAAGCATTAAACCTTATTTCATCCAACATATTCAATTGAGACAACCGCTTTTCTCCCACATCCTTAACATTAAAAGTAAGAAATTGTATTACCTAATATGCCTTGTGTTCTAACTTGACAGGCAGATGACATGCCTTACCATAGACCATTCGATATGGATACATACTAGTTGGTGTTTTAAATGTAGTTCTATAGGCCCAAAGTGCATCATCAAGCTTTTTAGATCAATCCTTCCTTAATTGACCAACTATGGTCTCCAAAATCTTTTTTATCTCTCTATTCGTTACCTCTCCTTGTCCAGTTGTTTGTGGATGGTATGAGTTATCTACATAATGAGTAATACCATATTTTACAAGAAGAAAATCTAAATAATTATTGCAAAAATGCTTACATCCATCCGTGATAATTGCTCTAGGAGTACCATGATGTGTGAAGATGTATTTCTTGATGAAGCTCATCGTGCTCTTGGCATCACTGTTGGGAAGAACAACAGCATCTGCCCATTTGGAGACATAATCTATCGCTACTAAGATGTATTGGTTGGAATAAGAAGATGGGAATTGTCCTATGAAATCCAAGCCCCAGACATAAAAAATCTCCACTTTAAGAATGTTGTTCAATGGCATCTCATGTCTCTTGGAGATGTTCGGTAACCTTTGGCAACGATCACAAAACGAACAAAATTAAAAGCATCTTTAAAAAATTTAGGCCAATACAAACCACTTTCCAATACACGTGATGCTATTTTGTTTCCTCCAAAGTATCCTCCACATTCCAATGAATTACAAAAATGAAGAACACTTTCCATCTCTTCTTTCGGCACATATCATCTAAATAGTTGGTCATTAAAACACTTAAATAAGAAAGGCTCCTCCCAATAATAAAATTTAACATCATGAAAGAATTTTTTCTTTTGTTGTTAAGAAAGATTGTGAGGGGTAATCTTAAGAGCAAGATAATTAACTATGTTTGCATATCATAGAGCCTACATATTTTCCAGAAGAAGAAGATATTCATAGGGGATGTCTTCATTAATTTTCACCTCTTATTTTATTTTTCCCAACTCAAGTCTTGACAAGTGATCAATAATAAAGTTCTCAATTCCCTTCTTATCACAAATCTCCAAATCAAATTATTGCAAAAGAACAACCCAATGAATTAGTTTAGGTTTGCATCTTTTTTTTCTAATAAATATTAAATAATTGAATGATCAATATAGACTATTATCTTAGCTCTAATCAAATATGCTCTAAATTTATCAAAAGCAAAAACAATAGCAAGAAGTTCCTTCTTAGTGGTGGCATAATTGAGTTGGACATCATTCAATGTACGACTAGCATAATAAATGACATGCAACTTCGTTTCGTTTCTTTGCCTAAGAACATCTTTTATAGCATGATCATTAGCATCACACATGAGTTCAAAAGGTAGGCTCCAATCTAGTGTAGCAATGATAGGAGCTGAAATCAATTCCTTTTCAACCTATTAAAAGCATTCAAACACTCTTTATTAAAATCAAAAGGTACATCTTTAACCAATAAATTACAAAGAGGTTTTGTAATCTTTGAAAAGTCCTTAATAAATCTCCTATAAAAACCTGCATGACCAAGAAAACTTTTTACTCCCTTCACTGAATTTGGAGGTGGTAGCTTTTCAATTACCTCTATCTTGGCCTGGTCTGCTTCTATCCTTTCTCTGAAATTTTATGCCCGAAAATAAGATTAGTGTCCTCACATTGATGCATACTAGAGAAAGGTTATGAAGACAAAAATCAAAAGAAGAACCAAATACAGAAAATTCATCCATAAATATTTCAATGAATTTTTTAACCATGTAAGAAAATATGAACATCATACACCTTTGAAAAGTCACAGGTGCATTACACAATCAAAAAGGCATTCTCCTATAAGCAATAATACCATAAGGGCAAGTAAAAGTGGTCTTTTCTCGATTCTCGAGAGCTATGGGTATTTGGAAATATCCTAAATAACTGTCTAAAAAGCAATAGAAAGGATAACCTGCAAGTCTTTTAAGCATTTGATCAATAAAAGGTAAAGCGAAGTGATTTTTGTGTGTTGCCTCGTTTAACTTTTGATAATCAATACATACACGCCAACTTGTGATAGTTCTAGTAGGAATTAACTCATTATTCTTATTAGACATAACTGTCATACCTCCTTTCTTAAGGACAACTTGAACAGGGCTTACCCAACTACTATATGAAATTGGGTAGATAATTCTAGCATCCAAAAGCTTCATGATTTTCATTACTTCTTTCATGATTGGATTTAGTCTCCGTTGATGCTCAATTGTAGGCTTATAGTCTTCTTCCATCAAAATCTTATTCATTCTCACACTTGGATTGATTATTTTCAAATTTGAAATTGACCATCCTAAAGTCTTCTTATGCTTACCTAGAACCTGCAACAACTTTTTCTCTTTATCAAATGATGAGTGAGAGCAAATAATAATAGGAAATGAATCGTTCCCATATAAGAATGAATACTTTAAATGAGATGGAAGTTGTTTTAATTCTTGCTTCGGTGGTTTACTCTCTTCCTCACTTTTGATGCTTTGAATATTAATGTCAATATCACCTTCAATGGTTAATTTATCCTTCACATGCAAGGTGTCTTTCACATAATCATCAAAAACATGAACTCTAAAACAATCATTAGAATCCATAGAAAGCTTACAAGACTAAAGAACATCTAAAACAACTTCCTCTTGACCTAAACTTAAAGTAAGCTTACCTCATAAACATCAATCAATGCTCTCATAGTTGCAAGGAAAGGTCCTCCAAGGATGAGGGATCCTTCTATTTTCATTAATGTCAAGGATAATAAAATCAATAGAAAAGATAAATTTACCTACTTTGACGAGCACGTCTTCTATAATTTCCTTTAGGTATTTGATTAATTGATCCGCCAAGTATAGAGACATCCTAGTTGGTTCTAGTTCTCCCATCCGTAACATCTTAAAAACCTTATAAGACATAAGATTAATGTTTGCACCTAAATAAGCCAAAGCTTTTTCAAAATTAAGATTTTCAATATTACAAGGGATAGAAAAACTTTTTTGATCTTTCAACTTCAGAGGCAATTTATTTTAAATGATTGCACTATAGTCCTTTATTAATATTATCGTTCCTTGATCATCAATCTTCCTTTTCTTGCTTAAGATCTCCTTCAAAAATTTTGCATAGCTAGACATTTAAGCAAGAGCTTCGACAAAAGGGATGTTTATTTGAAGCTATTTGAAGACATCAAGAAATTTGAGAAAGCTTTTATCATCCTTTGATTGCTTGAGCCTTTATGAAAAAGGAACAAGTGGTACATAGGGTTTCACCTCTTCTATAGGGTTTTATCTCTTCTTTCTCTTCAAGATCAATGATGGGGATGGTTTTTTATTTTTTGTTTTCTTCCTCCTTCCTAGGTGGATCCTCTAATTCTTTGCAACTCATCAAGGTGATATCTTGTATCTTTTCTTTGGAATTTTTCTCAGTGTTACTAGGTAACATACCTTAAGGTGTTGAGGCCTTCATGCTTACAAATCGTCCACATTGAATCTCCAAGTTCCTTATCACAACTTGTTGGACTTTGTGATTCTCCCGAGTTTCATTCATGAATTCTATGCGGGATTTGAAGAGAGCAGTAAAGAGATCATGCATTATAAACTCCTGTAGTTCTTTTCCATTTAGAAGTGTTTTGGTAATGACTATTGCTCGCTATCTTTTCTATCAAGTCATATGCCTCATCAATCCCCTTTCCTTCAAAAGATCCACTAGTAGCTATATCTAAAGTAATTTTTATGTTAGGAGACAATGCATTATAAAAAGTTTATACCTATAACCACATGGATAAAGCATGATGTGGGCACTTCCTCTATAGGTCCTTGAACCTCTCCTAAGCCTTATACAAATTCTCTTGATCATGGTTGGCAAAAGTCATTATTTCATTATGATACTTAGTGGTCTTTGAAGATGGAAACAATTATGTCAAAAATTTTTTAGCTAGTTCTTCCCATATAGTAAAACTTCCTGCAGGACATGATAGCAACTAAGCACGTGTTTTGTCCCTTACAATGTAAAGAAATAGTCTCAACCTTATGGCATCCTTAGAAACTCCATTTTGCTTGAATATACTGCAAATCTCTAGAAAATTTATGATATGGGCATTAGGATCATCACTAGGTAAACCTCCATATTGAATTGAAGTGGAAAGCATTTGGATGATTGCTGGTTTGATCTCAAAGGTGTTTGCTTCCACTTTAGGCCTAGTGATGCTTGAAGCGAGTCCCATTAAGAGAAGGAGTTATGTAATCTTGCAAAGTGCAAACAGGAGGTCGAGGCCTTTAATTATTGTTTTCATGCTGATGTTGCAATATTTGTCACTCCTCATCATCTAACAAATCATTCAGCTCATCTTCTAATTGAGCTATGTTTGCTTGATTCTTTGTTCACATTCTCAATTCCTTCTCGCAACGTTATTCCTTCAATAAGTTCTTTCAATTTCTAGGTAAAAACTAAAGATTCAACGCTATGAAATCTTCTTTGCATAAAACACCTAAAATTTCGTAGAAAAGAAAAGTTAAAATAGCAGTAAAATAAATATCTAAATTAATAATAGGATAATTAGTATTGACATTGGTAACGTCAAACCCCAACAACGGTGCCAAAAACTTGACAGGCTTTTTTTGCAAGTGTACGAAATTGCAAACAAGTAATCTAGAGTTGAGTAGAGTATCATCCCATTAAGACTGTATACCAAGTTTTGAACTTGGATTAACCTACTATAATTTAAACGACAATAAAGAGAATAATTGAAAATTAAAGAAATAAAATAGAACAATGAAAAAAAAACTCAAGTAAGAATAATTGATGAGGACAAATCAAGGAATCTACTAGGGATTTTGACTTCATATAATCCTATTCAATTTATTTTATTAGTTTGTTAATCAAATTAAATTATTCAAGTGGCGAAAACAATTCTAAAATCACTAACAAGCTCTTCCGATGTATTGTTAACTATTTTAACCTCGTCTAATTACCTATTTTCTGATAGCGCAATCAAACATGAATTAAATCATTAAATTTTCTGGTTTGTTTAAGAATTTATAACCTGAGGTCATTAACTTATAAACACCTCCATGAGCCAAACCGTATAATTTTTACATTAAGTTATTATTCTCATGTAATTGATTACAGTTTTCTTATCAAAAGCTCTTCTTCCGATAGTGATTAATGAAATAAATCAATAAAGGGGAGAGATTCTACCTTTAAGCATTAAATTCAATAACAAATTATATCTTGAACAAGAAAAAATAAATTTAATATCATAAATTGGAATAGAAATTTAAGCTATATTAAATCCCTCGTATGAAGGTTTAGTTCGACATAGTAATTAAATACAACTTAATTAAACTTGAAAATAATTCCATAATCAATATGAATAATGAAAAGAAAAAAAAACAAGATTAAGAGTTTAGAGATATAAACCAGTCAATGAATAGTGTAGATGACTTTCTTATTCTCTGCACAACTTGAATGCTCGAAGTCTTAAAAAAAACTAAGAAAAGAGTAGAACAAATATCTAAGATCTAAGATTTGATGATAAAAAAATTATCGTAGTGATCTCTTTTTATATAGACTTCGTAGGTGTCTTCGAATTTGAGTAGAAAACTAGCTGACCGAATTAGGAAGAAATATTATTTGAGTAAGAAACTAATTTCGTGTTGTACTTCTTCTCAGTTAGGAGTCCCTTTTCACCAAATAGGATTGGAATACAAATAAGGTGGGCCCTCTTATTATTTTCATGCAGGCCCATGCACAGATCACGCCCAGGCTTCACATCTAAATGAGCTAAATAGTTAAATTCGGTCCACTTAAATTTTTAGCTTTCTTGGTAACACAGCTGTGGCGTTTGACATGGCTAAGCTGTGTACTTTATTGACTTGGCCATGTTGAGCTTTTAACTCCATTTTTCAGCTCCAACCTTTTTTGTTGCAAATTTTGGCATTTTCATGCTAAAAACCCTTCAAATAAAACTTGTCAAAAATAAAAAAAACTTAATTAAAATTATAAATAAATCTAAAGCTAATCAAAGTAATTAAAAATACTAAAATTCTTAATAAAAACTAAGCTAAAAATAATGTAAAAATACAACCTATCAAACCACATAACCCAAAATGGGGAAGCCCGTGAGAAAAATGAAGTTCATTAATAAGAACCATCTATGCACAATTAACCATAAAAAATGCTTTAACTTAGGAAGACCATCTATACTGGAGGATGCATATCTACTTTAGATCATAAAAAAAATGGTAATATTCTACTTAATAAAAAAGATACTAATTCATTATTATAGAGCATATGTGTGTGTGTGTGTGTAGCTTAAAATTTTTGTTTCATATTATATAGATTGCAAAGATGGGAAAGGAGCCTACCTTGGAAGAGCTTTTCTATCACCTCCATACAAAAAACAATGATCATGATTTTATTGACAATTGCTCCAAGCGAGTATTTGTAAGTCCTTTAAATTTCACTCTGAACTTGTTAATTAACATGTCGATACAAGAATGTTTCAGACACTACTTATTATTACATAGTATAATATTAATAAATATTAAATTATTAATATTGATGGCAAGAGGACTATCAATCTTAGATGAATAATACTTCTCAATGCTAGACATGAGAAGATTTAGAGCAACAAATCCAGGATGATAGAAAAATTTTCATTCAAGTTATAGGAGGACAACATTATAGCAAATATACAATATTGGGACTCAGGCATCGAGTTACCACTTTGGTAATTGTCAATGTTCGCCATTTGCTTTATCTCAAGCTATGGAAATAGGGGAGTCGTCTCAAGCTAAGAAAGAAAGGATAGCCATATTAGAGAGATTGGTGTAGCAGCAATATGATCTGTTTGCATATATTCATCAACATCTTTAGATGTAGCCAAGATAGCCCTCCACTGCTCTTCCATCTAATTTCACTTCTTCTACTACTCCTTAGGTTAGATTTGATCCCATTCCTATTGTTCATCCTACTACGACAGTTGGGCTTAATGGATGTTTTAATGGATATACTATCGCTAAATTTCATGCTGATCGGACTCTAGATGATACAGAGGATGATTGAGATGAGGTTCTTAATTAGTAGCCATCCTAATGAACTAGTATCATCTCTACTTAAATATTTAAAATATATAACTAGATGTTGGGAGACCCTTTCCTTTCTTCCTTTGTCTTTATAGTTTTAGTACAGTATTGAACATGTTTGCTGAATTAATTCATGAGATATTATAAATATATTGCAAGTGAATTATGATATGTGGTGTTGAATTGGAATTGTTGATTATTACAGGTTTTGATGCTTTATTAAAACAGGTTAATCATGCAAATTTAGGCAAAATTTTTAATTTTTTTTTTTGAAATTAGCGACAAAATAACATTAATTAGCAACAAAATAAATTCATTTTATTAAAATATATAATAACTTTAATGATAAAATAAAGGCAATTTGCCAATAAAATACCGACATATTAGCAGCAAAATACCTTCAAAATTGGTCTTTATTTCAAACAATTACAGACAAAAATTACAAATTTAGCAACAAAAATTTTGATGCTAATTTATTGACAAAATATGAATGTTGCTAAAAAAATAGCGAAAGTGTTTTAGCATCAAAAATTTTTTGTCGCTATTTTGGCAGTAAAAACTAATTATCATCAAAATATTATGAATAAGTGTGTGGCTAATTTTTTTTCCTTGTAGTGAGTTAAATTAAGTATGAAATATCTAACTTATGGTTTATATTAACAATTTGGTCCCTCTATTTTAATCCCTTTGCTATGAATCAAAGGTGTTAATAAAATCTTAATTTAGGAAGTTGATATGAAAAGAAATTAGTTTTTACGTGTTAATTTGATTATAGTTTGGGAACTCATTTATTTTGTTACAATATTATATTTATCAATAAATAGATCCAATGGGAAAATAAGCATTTTATTGAATCAAGGAATGACTCTTATAGATAACATTGGGATTGCAACACTCATGATTTTATACGAGTGATTCGTGTTAAAGTTCCAGCTTATGACTATATATATATATATATATATATATATGTTCTTCTAGGGAGCCAACATGGCATTTACTTAGGTTTTTCAGTCGGTAAATAGAGAGAGAGATATAGTTTTTTGTTTTAGAACAATTGCAGCTATTCCACTGTTCTGGTCTGATCGATTTCACCCGGTCCGAGTACAATAACAGTAATAATTAGGTCTTAAAACGGCATGTCGTATTAGATTTTGCCAGAACTTGCCTGATAAGTGATAACAAATCACTGGTCAAATAAATCAGCCACATCTAATTCCTGTGTCATCTGTTGAATACCATAGTATCTCTTGATTTATACCAAAAGATGACAATTGAATTCGATTGGGATTTGAGGCTAAATCATTAGAAAAACCTCAACTTTCTTCTCATACTATCTGAACTTTAATTTTAATTAAAATAATACCCTAATTTCAAATTATACCCAATTTAATAAATAAAATATTATTATGTTAACCAAAAACTCAACACTTTAACTAAAATTGATAATTTTCTTTTAAATTGGTAAAACCCAAATCAATAATAAATTTAGTTAGTCATAAGTATAGAGTATTAGTTTAAGTTTTTATTTTGCCATTTTTAAGTATAGAATTTTAGTTAGGGTTTATTGAAATTATACTTAAATTAGATCTCTTATAAAAATAGATTTTATTTATTACGGTATAATTTTATTTTTACAAAATTATTATTTAGTGTCAATATTATATAGAAAGTATTTTATTTTTAAGATGTATATATTATTTTTATTTTAATATTAGGTACAATTTAAAATTAGGGTGATATTATAATTAAAGTTGAAGTTCAGAATATTAGAAGAATAAATTTAGATTTTGGGTACAATTAAAACTACTTGAAAAATTTAAGATTTTTTCCAATGATTTAAGCCGGAGGAGAACCTCTAACTTTTATTTGTAATTGATATTAATTGCCATTTTTTTTTCATTTAATATTTTCGTATCCTATATTGAGATATTGAGAAAACCTACTGACCAGGACATTTTGAGTTTGTTATGCAAATTTTTTTTTATTAATTTATATTAAAAAAATTAGCATTTTTTAGTTTCTAAACTCTAACTATCAAATTCCTCGAATACACGCAACCTAACCTGAAAGTGCTAAGTAAAAAAAATTTAGAAAATCTCAACTTACATAAGATCCATCTCTTCTTAAAATAAGAAGATAAAAAAAAAATATTTCAAATCACAGTATTGAAACAAAATAATTAATCAAAACCAAGCTACAAAACAATTTTATTCTCTAAAAACAAGCTGAAATTGAAACATAATTGGCAAAATTATACTGTTCTATTTAATTATCTATAGGTGTCAGCTGTTTAATTGATATTTTATAACCGGTTATTTTAAAATTTTGACTTCAATCAAAATATAAAATATTACTTGAAGATGTGCTGATGAAGAGGGCTTTTGTCTCAAAAAAGATTTGAATTTTAGCATTTCAATTTAGATATCTGGCAATTAAATTTTGAACACTTGAAAAATAAAAGAAAGAATTACACATTATTAAAAAAAAGTAAAAGTAAAAACAATATCAAAATCAAAATCAAACATTGCCATTAACGATCATACTGCAATCTTTCTTCTTGCTATTATTTTCATATGATGATTTGGTATTACGTGCTGCTTTTAGTTAATACCATTTTATTATTGCGAGTAACAACAGTAAAAAAAAAAAAAAAAAAAGCAATAACAATAACAGTAAGTACTTTATTTGCATGCAATTAATATTACAGAATAATCTAAACCAACGACCTTATTCTAAGCATTAAAAAGGAAAAAAAAAGTTAAACGACAACCCATTTGATTTATTCAGTCTATTTTTTTATTTAATCTTTTCGCTTTTCCCCATTGGCTAATTAAGATCCAAATACAGTACTATCATACACATACATATATTTCTCTACCCAATAAGAATAATACTATAAGGATGAGTTGCTGGTTCAGGAATAGTAAGGGCTCCACAGCAATTTTTTTTTTTTATTTATTTTTCCTTTGTACTTTTCCTTCCCCTTAGCGTCTTCTTGCAGCAGTTTCTCTCTGTGCATTAAAGAAGACAGCAGCAACAGGCAGGCCAAGTTCATTTTCTTCTGCAAATTTTCTTGTATTAAATTTATCTCTTGATGTTGGTGTCTTCACCATTTGCCTTCTTTTCTGCTTGAAAAGAATAAACCCAAACCTATGGATCCCTATATTTGGCCTTGGCATTTCATAGCTCACCACTTCTTTGCCTGCAATTTTGTTTTTAAATTATAAATAAATCTATCATTTCAAATAAAACCCATATAATAATTATTTATCTCCTCTCTCTGTTTGTGTATTGTATATCTATATATGTGTAGTGAAGCTTACCAAATGTGGCATCTGTTGTTCCAGGGATGTCTGTCACTATCCTGTAAAATAGTCAAATCAAATAATATAACTTGCTAAATATGCATATATTAATATGTACTTTCACTACCACTTTTGTTTCTATGCTTAAGTTTTATGAAAATCTGGAAATGCTAAAATCAATTGTTCTTTCTATTTTTGCCATAATTGTACTTGCAATATACATAAATAAACTCATTTTCTTCTTCTTCTTCTTTTTGCAATGATCTTTCATTTTCATTTAGAGAGAGAGAAAAAAAAAATTCACTGGATAATTTGTGGGTGTGTGTCTATGTGTAGATTAAAAAGAAAAACACACACACACTAGTAATAATACCAGTGCAAGTGCTCCCTCAGGTATGGATCACTTGGTCCAGGCACATCTGGGTCTGTCATGACCTGAAATGAAAGTGGTAAGATAAATCCACTATCTATCTATCTATATACATACACACACAGATAATATCAAAAGGAGAACTGTATAGTATAATAAATTAATATGAGTTTAATTTAGTTACCAGAGTGAAAAAGGATCTCATATCAGCTCCTTGCACTTCAACTTTAGGTTTATGAGTTACAGCAGAAGGGAAAAGCTCATGACCATTATAAACTTGCTTGTTGGAGTTATAAGTAACAGTCATTTTCATACTAGGTGTGAAATAATCAATCACATCTCCAATAACTCTTCCAACCACAAGAGGATCTGACACTTTCGCCATATAAGAGAGAGAGAGAGAGAGAGACAGAGAAAGAAAAAGAAAGAGGTAAGGATGAGAGTGTATTTTTGAGACTGGATAATAAGCTAATCGTTATTTTCTTGTTTGCTTTGGAAATTTTTATAGGATATTTCTTGCAAGGCAATTGAGAGCGGAACCCCCTTATTTATAGCGCTGATTAGCCCTAGCTACTGAACCCACTGTACATATAAATATTTGGAACGGTGGGGTTCCCTACAAGAGTCAAATACGTCATTAGTGTTTTGGTTGTCTACTGTGGGAATGTTCTTTGGCTGGGACCTATGAACTTTCTTAGTCCTTAATGAATAGTAAGCTATTTGAATATTTTTTTTTCCTTTTTGTGAAATGAAACATTATATGGTTTTGTGAGTGCAGTTTACAAGATGAATATAAGTTTTTAGAAAATTCACTATGAATTTAATATACTGAGTCTGATGAGTATAATGACCACACAAATTTAATGGGATTGACTTACTTAAATATTTCTATTTCTATCTGTTTACTTTGTGGGTGAGCTTGTAAATCGAGTTTAGACAAATCCTATTAATCTTTCCTATTTAATATTAATAAAAATGATACACATTAAAATTATAAATAAGGCTCAATTTACTCCTTAAATTTGAGCATGATTTACAAAAACACTCGAAAATCAATATATTTTTTTATTTTGTTAGTATAAATCACTAATATTCATATCGCATTATCAGAAACTGTCTAATCTGACTCAGAATTTAGTCATAGCTAATGCTATTTGGAGCTCTTTCTACATGGAGCTTTTCCTTCATGCTTAGCCTTGGTTGTCAACTGAACCACAACTCTTAGTCTTTTTTTATTATTATTGTTATCTCAATTTGTCACAGTAAACTTATTTAACAGGTACTCTCTCTCTCTCCCCCCCTTTCTTTCCATCCTTTCCTTTTCCTTTTCTTGTTGACCTATTCGCAGTTTTTTGATTTACAACATACAGTTTTCGAAAGTCCCAGTCACATAGCCCACATTGACTTACTAATTTTGCCTCTCCTCTTCCTCTTGATTTTCCTTCATTTCTTGCTTCACCGGTATTACAATTGACCAAACAAATTCATCCTCTCGTTCAACCGCAGAACCCTAAATCCAATACTTTCATCATTCCTTAACACTGAGAGATTTTGATGATTTTGGCGTTGGGATTAGGGTTACTGAAAATTTCACAGCGGAGATCTTTGGTGGAATTGTTAATTGGAGTTCAATTTGCTTATAGTTCACTTTTTAGGATTATGTCTTGGGTTAGACACAACCAACCAAACTCTATCGATTTGATTTAATTTTAAAATTCTTTAGTTTGGTTTCGATTTGTATTGAAAAAGATTTTTTAAAAAAATAGTTTGACTCAATATTGAATTGAATCAATTAGAACTATGAAAAAATCAAACATTGAATTGAATCAATTTAAATTAAACCGATTGGTTCGATTGAGTTTGGTTCTAAACATAATTTTAGTTTGATGAGAATTTTTTTTATATAAAAAAATGATTATTAAAAAAAAAGATTTACACAAAATTTAGACTTATCAATTTAATTTGAATCAAACTAACTAATTGGATGTTCACCCTAATTAATTAGTCTAAGAGCATCTCCAAATGAAATCATGGATTATTAATTGTTTAACTTATGAATTTGATGTGTCAAAAAGAAAAAGTGACATCACGATCTCTATTTTCAAATGATTTATTAGACGACGGCGATTCATTTTTTGTTCTTTCTCTTCTCTATTTATTTATTTATTTTATTTTTATTGTCTTTCATATTTTCTCTTTTATTCGCGCTTAAATTTTCTTCTTACGCGAAATTGATTTCTTCTTCGTATATTCGAGAGTTATTTTCAAAATTGAACATTTATAAATACACATTCAGTCACATCATTTTTTATAATTTTTATTTATTAAAACACATCAGTCACAATACATGGTTGAATTGGAGATGCTCAAATAGTTCTAAATATGGAAAAGTTTAAAACTTAAAAATGGTAATTTGGAGAGGAATACTTTATTTAGAGGAAAATATTGAGAAATCTACACTGGCTAAAGTATGATGATTAGACGTGCATTTCTCTTTTTCTCGCTTTGTGGTGGTTATTATTTAATATTTATGCATGACACTTATGCTGCTAAACGCCCGGCTTTTGTACTATAATTGGGGGAGAAAGCTACAAAGTTTTGGAGAAAACAAACAGTCACTTCAATTAAATTTCATATTATAATTAAATATATTTACAGTGCCTGAACTTTTATTTATTTTTTTATTTTGGTGCAGTTTGAACAAAAAAATTACAATTGAATACCAAAACTACTAAAAATTTAGAATCAAATGCATTTTAGCTAAATTATTTCACCAGAAATTTAAAATAAAATATTTTTACTCTATGATGTGGATTGGACGACATCTATCCCCCGTAGTGCCTACCATTGTTTCAAATTATGGGTGTGTTCCATAAAATTAATTGTTTTAGTAACTATTAGTTGTTTTAATAATGTTTAACTATTAGCTAATTTTTCATAAAATATAAAAATTAAATGTTATATGGATTAATGTTTTATAAACGTTACTTTAACATCTAAAAACTAATTGAAACGTTATGTTATTGAATACTGTAAAAAATAGTATTTAGCGTTTTGACTTGTCAAAATACTAAAAGCTATTTAAAAACAGGGATGAAGCCAGGATCTATGGACAAGGGAGACAAAATAGTATAAATTTTTATTATGAGAACATTATGGCAAAGGGAGGGGAGAAAAGGTGGCTAAGGTTATTTATAAATTTCTACTAATCTTAGATTCGACTCACTATTTTGTAAGGGAAAATATTTTTTCCTAAAACAGGAGGGGGGCAATTGCCTCCTTTCTCTTGTACGTAGATTCGTTCTTACAGAGTTATTGCCAAACACAGCCTATATTATAATATGGCCATGTGTTCATCTACCAAAATAATTAGTTCTCATTTGTCAATAATCTAGTGCAAAGTGATATTATAGGATATATTTTTAAAATTCTCCAAATTTATTATTAGAAAGGAAATGTTCGTATAGAAATGAAATGAAGTTTTTTCCCTTGTCTAATCTCAATAATTTAAAATTATACAATAACACAATTTAACCAATACATGAATTTTGCGAATTGTCATAAACAATAAGGGATTCAAAATATTTTTGCATTCTTATATGATTACTTAATTATAAGTTTTCTTAATTTGTCTCAATAATTCCAACAATATAAGAGTTTTTGAAGAGGGATAAATATATAATTGATTTCCACAAGCAACTATCAACATCACAACCATTTTTTACATGTGTTGTATTTTATGGAACAAAAGCCTCTAGCCAGTATTGCTAGTGGGGATAGAAACAGCAAGTTGTCACATTGTAATTCGCCCAAACCATATATTAAGAATGAAGTGCGATTCTTAATTGAAGCAGCCATGAAGGAGGGAAAGAAAAAGAAAAAGAAAAAACGAGTAAAAAAATGGAAGATGACTAATTAGATTCTTATTTGCTCAATCCCCTCCGTCCCTTCTTTTCTTCAATTGGTCGGGTATAGATTCATTTAGATAGCTTGATAATGCAAAAGGTTTACTTTGAGAAAACCATAGCAAAATCTTGAATGAGTTGAAAATTGAAATTGAAAAAAAGTTTTACTGTGCCAAAAATTACTATAGTGTTATTATGGCTGTAGTTCTTTATCTAATTAGAGCGGCAAACGTATATATTAAAACATAATATAGATGTGGTGGGAATATATACGATCTGATAATTGATTCAGATTTGAATCCCATTATCTAATGCTCAAGAAAAAAAAAAAGAGCATAGCAAACGTAAAAAGACTATATATATAATGTTGAGAACTTAATCTCTAATGGCAACAATACAAAAATTTAGATTGTGTCACTTTTAGACCTTTTTTTAAGATTAATTTAACTTTGAACGAAATTCGAATTCAATTCTTATAGTGATTCGATTAATCGAGTTCCGCCACTTGCAAATCTATAATATTTAACATAAAGAATTTGTGCATATCCTGCTAAGACATTCTCAAGCTAGGAACTACAATAAACATGGGCTTTAATATTAAAGGTGCAAAACAAGCAGAAATTCCTGAGATGCGTGTTGTTAGAACATTTCCAAATTTGGCCATTCACTTAGGAACATACTGCATGTGGAAAATATTTTTCATCAAAAGAATAAAAACAACAGAGCTTGGGGCATAAAGCAAAATTCCACCTCCATAATCCCACAAAGTGAGTCTGCTATTTGCTTTGGGGTCATTTCATGTAAAGAGATTCAGTTGGGGTCACTTCTATTCTATATTTGGTAAATGGAGAAAGAATTTGAACTTTCTATAAATGGAAACTCCCACAATTCCTTTTCTCCATTTTGCAATACTTAATGCAACTTATAATTTATATTTTTATTTTCTTCTCTCTGTTTTTTTTTTTTTTTTTGTGTCTAGCAGCGTTTCCAATATTACTTTCTTTTTCTTTTTCAGTTTTTATGCTCAACTTCAAAAGCCAATTCATGCTTTTAGAATATTTTGTTCTATTGGTGAGGAAGTGGGTGCTTTGCTTGGATTACCAAAACAAGACTATTTGATTCTCTATTTACTATATATGTACATATCCTGATGCTGAATTATGCACTTTCATTACATGGACTTTAGACTTGGCTTTTTTTCTTTTTCAATGGCTAGATGTTTTCAACTTCTAAATTATTAATTTTATTATTCAACATTTATATATCTTCCATTGCAGAATATTAGGAGCTTTTAAACCCTTAATTTGAAGAGATGCCACTCTGTATATGAGGAGTAAAACAAGTTCTTTCTAATGTTTTAATTCTGTAATTTTTTTCACTTCAAACTTTCCAAGCCAATGTTTTAAATATTGCTTTACCTTTACATTTATTACTAGAAATTATAAACAAAAAAAAAAACTATAATTACACTCACAGATAGTCTGTACATATATATATATTAATGTAATTTTACATGAACCTTTAACATTTAAACCTTTTATAAATAATTATATAATTTATCTAATTAATAAAAAATTATTGCTCAATGTGTTATCCAATATAAATTAATCAATGCAAATGAAATTTTCATTCAAAAAAATTAAATTAAAATTAGAAGTTCAAATATACATCCCTTTGGTTCAGTTGGATGATTTTGACTCTAAAACCGTAAACTAAACTAAAAGCCCAATTTTTAAATTTTAAAAATCAAATCAAACGATTAATATTTTAAAATTGAGATTTTGAATCGATTTAAGTTGATTTGAATTGGTGAGGATAGTTTAAACTGTTCTATTACCATCTCTAAAAGTAAGTTATCTTTGAGTGAAAATAAAACAATTTAATCATTAGAAGAGATTCATTCTTTTGCATTTCAAATATACATATCCTTATTTTTCATAATATTTTCCTGATAAATTATGATAACTTAGTCATACAGTTTATATTAATGTTTGAAAAAATAATATATAATCAAAGCAGACCAATAATGGTAGGAAGGCCTGCTTTTGGATAAGAGAGGGAATCTTTGAAATTGTGAAAGTTTTTATTCCTTTCTGTTAAATTAAGTACTTGAAGTGCCTGAGAAATGCTTTTAGCGCCCTACAAGAATAAGAAACTTCTAATCACTTTCATTTGGGAAAAAATAAATAAAAATAAAATTTAATTTAGTACCTGAACTTATTTAAAAGGATAAAAAAAATGTTATATTTCAACTCTTTGATTAATTAAAATAATTAAAAAAATTCAGTTTCATTTTTTAGGCAAGTTTAAACGTTGAATTTATTATACTTATAATGTGAAAATCATTATAATTAAAAAAATTATATTTAACATTTTAAATTAATTTAACCCTTAATTTTTCATTATATATATATATTATGAAAATTATTATATAAATATTTATTAAAACTGTATATAAATTATATTATATCTCTTTTTACTTTGATCGAAAACTTTGAATTTGTAAAATATGTACCAATTTGAACATTTTAAAATTAATTTCTATTACTGCATTATCGCTTATAAATCTATGTATTTTTCATATTGAATAAATTAAAATCATAATGCATGTTTATAAATTTATTATATTACAAGAAATGATGTTCTTATTAATTTTAAATTTATATTCGTAAGTGATGAGAAAGTTTGATCTAAGTATTTTTAATATAAGATAAAAAATTAATCATGTTAAATTAAATCAATTATTAATTTAGAAAAAATTAAAATAAGTTCAAGTATTAAATTAATCTAAAAAATAAAATCTAATCTTTTTATATAAATTAAAATGTTAAATTGACACAAAAGGTTAAATTTAACATTTTTGATTACTCTAAATAAGAAAACAATCAGATTAGTTTGCACTAATGCATTTCTAGAACTAGAAAAGGCATTTTACAGTTAGATCTTGCATATGTTATTATTATTATTATTATTATATGGGTGAAAATAGAAACTGGAGTCGGAACGAAATGCAATATTTAAATCTTGGGGAATAAAATGTGAATTTTGAATTTAAAAGGAGTAAAACATAAATTTTTTATTTTATATATATATATATATATATTGAGTGAACCCCAAAGCTCCACCTGGTTTTGCCCCATCTATATGGACAAAAAGGAATAGGATTCGTAGAACTAGATTGCTGAGTAGGATTGTTGGAATTAAATCGTTCAAGTAAGATTACTTCTTTTAGTTTTTTATTGATTGTGATTAGTCTAAATAAATAAATAATTATGACAACAAAAACATGATAAATGACTATTATCATCTATAAATTATCATTTAAAATTATTAATAAATATTTGATTAAATAATTTATATTTGAAATTAATTTAAACAAATATTTAACACAATTAATTTAAATAAATTTAATAAGGATATAATAAACAATTTAAAGATTATCCATAATATAAAAAAGAAAAATAAACTATATTTTCAAATAAATAAAAAATAAAAGATGAATTATTTTATTGAGATATTTATTAGATGTTTATAAATAGGATTACTAGAAATAGATAGTGTCAAACGAGATTACTATAGTATGGTAGTTCTTGTTCATTTAACAATTACTCTTTTTTGAAAGGAAAAAAATAATATTTTTTTCTCTTTTAATTCTTTGTTAGTTATAATTAATTTATTTAATTTATAGAGCTTTTAACCATATGGGTAAATTACTTAATTTATGGCATTTTATTATTGTGAGTGCTTATTTTTATATTAATTTTAAAATAAATTACTTGAAAATATATTAGTGATTAAAATTGTGTAAATATAATTGATCAAAATTATAATGCTAGAAATAATAATATGTTAAGACAATAATTCATATAACATTGAATAATATGAATAAATTTTTAAAATTTATAACTAATTATATGAATAAATGATAAGAATACGCATCAATATTTATATTTTTATCAAATGTAAAATTCATTGGTACCTCTGAAAAGAAATAAAAAAAAAAATAATCAGATTAAAATACGTAAATCAATGTAGGGTTTTTGGTATTGAATAAAGATGTCTTGGTATGCAAAGGTAAATAGATACAATGTTGAAGGTGAGGGTGAAAGGATGCCTTATGATGTAATCTTAGAATGTACATAGGCTTTGAAGTATTTGATTTCAAAATGTGAGGATTTGAAATGAAGGGTGCGTAGGACATTAAGGCTTAAAAAGTATAGATTTTGCAAAAGTTACCTAAAAGGTAAAGGTATGTAGGATATAGAATTATCAAAGAAACGCTTCCTAACGTATAGGATAAAGGTTACACAAAAAGGATGTTAAAAGATTTGAGACTATTTAAGTTCTAATGCCAAGACCACATATGTTTAGGGAAAGTTTTTCAAAGTGTAGGACAAGGATTACCTAAAGGTTTCGAGTTTATATATTGTTGGCTAAAGGTCAAGGTATGTTTAAAAGCTGCCTGCAATAATTAGTAAAAATAAATAAATTAATATATATAATATCAATATTTTTGTTTGACATAAATGACCAAATAATCAAGAGGGACTATTGATAATATACAATAATAAAATATAAAAATATATTAATGTATTTAAGATATTATACTTCTAAATAAATTCTAATTAACATATAGGATATGATTCTAACAAATCCTCATTTCAATATAATTATCCTTATCCAAGTATATATGTCCCAAATTAGTTCAAAACAGGTATAATTCACAATTGATTCAATCCTCAATTTTTGAGAGTTTAACAACTGGTGCAGTGAACGTGGAACTTACCTTCAATCCTTAATAATTTTAGTCCCTTTCATCCTAAACAATATGGCTAATGAATTATTTGAATACCATAACATGAAAAGTCAGAGCAACAGCCATGGCAAGGTGACTGGACAAACCATGATACCCCCTCCCTCAACAACTGACCCTTAAGTGGCGGCTGCCCTAGTCCAAGTAAATTCACAATTGACTTAATCCTCAATTTCTGAGAGTTTAATAATTGGTGCGGTAAGCGTGGAATACACCATCTCTCCCTAATAATTTTAGCCCCTTTCATCCTAAACATTATGGCCAATGAATCATTTGAACACCATAACATGGAAAGTCAAGGCCATAGTCACGACAAGGCAATTGGACAAATCACGATTCCTCTCCCACTGACAATCGATCCTCAAGTGGCGGCTGCCCTAGTTCAAGCATAATCAAAATTCACTCAATCCTCAATTTTTTAGAGTTTAACAATTGGTGCAGTGAGCGTGAAACACACATTTAACCCCTAATAATTTCAGCCCTTGTCATCCTGAATAGTATGACCAATGAATCGTTCGAAGACCTTATGTGCAAGGTCTTCCTAATCATGCTAAAAGGAGCAACTTAGGAATGTATCAGACCCTTAAAACGGGATCCGTCCAATCATTCTCATAATTAGCTATGATGTTTCAAGCTTAGTTCATAATGAGTGTGCCATCTAGAAAAATCTCATATGACCTGGTAGATTTAAAAAAAGAGGATGGAGAGACCTTGAGACAAGACATCTCTAAATTTCAAAGAATAACAATGCTGGTAAAGAACTTAAACGATGAAGTGGCAATCAGTACCATGATGAAGAACTGTGAATACAATAAATTGTTCTAGAGTCTAAGTATAGATTCTCCCCTAACCTTTGCTAAACTCATGGCCTGAGCCCACAAATACGTAAAGTTAGATGAGGCTTATGAAACTCAACATCAGAGATTGCCTAAGGAAGAAAAATCCAAACACAAAAGACACCCCTCTCTAATAAGGAGATGATCACCCGAAAGAAGATCGCCTTTTCGACACAATGATCTAGCTATGCTGTTAGAATAGCTTACTCAAGAGATGATTCATAATAAGTTTGAGAGTCCACTCTTTTGAAAAATTCACGCTCGAAAATACTATCTTGGGTAAGAGATTGTGAGAACAAAGTTCAGCTCAACTATCCCAGAAAGATGAAGAAAGATACCTCGGGCTGTTGAGACAAAAACAAGAATTGTAGATTTCATAGGAACGTTGGACATGAGACTGAAGCCTATTGGCAATTAAAAAAAAAGATCGAATGGCTCATACAAAAAGGCAAATTAAAAGAGTTTGTGGAGAGAATTTGAAAGGAAACAGAAGGGAAAAGAAAAAGTAGCAAGGCAATACAATACTTTAAGCATAATTCGTACAATTTTTTGGTGGTTCATCAGGGGGGCGATGGCAACTCAATACTTTGAGGACAATCTTCTCAAGGTTTGCCCCGATTCCCCTTTATGATATCTGATACTTAAGCCCAATGGAAAGTGAAGATTGTGTGTAGATTTTACTGACTTAAACAAGGCGTGCCCCAAAAACTCGTATGCTCTACCTTACATAGACCAACTAGTAGATTCAATGGCCAACTATGAATATACATCTTCATGGATGTGAGTACTGGATATTGCCAAATAAGGATTAATGAGCTATATGAGGAGAAGACGAGCTTCATTACAGAAAGTGGAATCTACTGCTATCAGATAATGCCCTTCTGTCTAAAAAATGCAGGAGCCACATACCAAAGATTGGCTAATAACATGCCCTAGATTGGCCAATAACATGCCCTTTGATGTGTCAGCTTCTTGACTTACACCTATTTCTCTCTCCCGACCTATCCAATTTTGACTTAAACTTATTCTCTTCTGACCTCTTTTTAAATCCCTTTTTCTTCTTAGTCGACATTATGAAGCCCCACTTTCCCTAACCCTAAAATTAAAAATTTCTCTCTTTCCTCTATATTCACTTTGGTGAAATTTTCTCCTCTCTAATTATTTTATTTATTATGTCTGAATCGTTTATAGCAAGCACTGAAAGAAACATGGTTCGACATACATTGTGCAGATGTGGATTGAAAGTTATTTTCAAGACCTCATAGATAGAGAGTAATCCTGGGAGACGCTTTCTATGATGCATAAACTATGGGGTAAGTATCTATTATTTTTTTTATAGAATGTTATAAACAGTGAGAAAATCTGAGAAGAAATGAATTTTGTTTCCTTTCAGACGTTAAGTTGTTATCGTTTCATTAAATGGGTGGATCCAATCATGGAACCCAAATCGAGGATGGTTATTTCTAGTCCGTTGAGGAAGCTTGATAAGGTTGAAAGAGAAAAAAAGGGGGCTGAGGCGACATTAAAGAAGATGAAGTTGATTTGTTATTGCCTGTTAGCTTGTCTTATGGTTTTTGTGTTTATGAATAGTTACTTGTTGGGATGTAGGGTAGTTAGATAATGTGGTTTTATATTGTATTTGTGGTGGGATTGAAATTGTATTTTGTGGTAGCTATTGTAAAAGTTGAAAATTAAATCTTATATATGCTTTTCAAGTTTGATTATAATGAGAAAAAAAACCTAAATTGTGCAAAACCAAAATTTGTTGTTAAGATATTTTCATTTATGCAATTTGAAATTATCAGTACTTTACAATTGATGGCTCATAATTCTCTACTTGAAGTTAATGAAAGAGAAGCAATTGTATGATTAAAATGAATATGTGTATTTGACAAACTGTAAATTCATTAGAATTAAGATTGCGTCACAATCAATTATTAAAATTGAGTCATAACTAATCATGGACATGTAGCTGTATTACATGACAACTTGAAATAATTCAAAAGTGAACCAAATATGATGACATATTCATTGTTTCACTTTTGAATCATAAAAAAATGGAATATAAGTTAAAGGTTCTTATAACCAAACAGTGGGCAAATAATAACCACTATTACATTTTAGAATATGAACAATATAACCAAAAAAAAAAAAAAAAATTCTATAACTAAAAAGCTCCTACTCAGCATGTATTTCAACATGTTTCTCGGATAGCTGAAGGAGGTGTATAAACAACTTCACTTGTTTGTGAAGCAACTCCATCATTACTTGGAAAGTGACATGTTGTTGTGCCTTTGTCACATTACAGTCTGGCTACTTCCCTATTAAAGTACATAATAGAAAAAAATTACATGCCACCTCCTGTTATGACCAACTACCCCACACACAGAATACCTCATTTGCATCAACTCTTTCTTACTCATTTTGCCTTTTGTTGCAGCCTGTTCCAACTCCTCAGCTTGCTTTCTTTTAATATGTATATCAAGTTCCACCTCTTATAAAAACATGTTCTCTCATCCATATCCACAGCATACTAACCTTGTGGTTCAGCTATCTAAACCTTAGGTCTAGCAAGGAAAGTTGGGATATATAAGTGGGAGTAGTCCTTATTTTCATTAAGTTTTTTCTCAATCGTAGGACACAAATTTTCTTTAACTTTTTTATTAACTCTGTCTTCCTATACAACCTCTTCATCAACTTAGTTTTAATAATTTCCAACATTATAATGATGACATGATCTCTTGCATCAAGAATGTACTTGTTGAAAGACTCACATAAGTTGTTTGTTAGCATATCACAAAGTACGTTAGTCTTAAAACATGCCGTAGACCAATTCTTACATGGCCTTTCCCTCAACCACTCACTTGTTTTCTTACTTTTTTTCTCAATCTCTTCTAAATATTTTTCTAACTTTTGGGAATGCTAGCTCGTGTAGTATCCCATAGGAGATCTTTCATCTACTTTTCTTTAAAATGAGCTTTATAGTTGGTGTAAATGTGCCTAACACACAATCTATGCTCACATTCAGGCCACATTCTAGCTATGACATTAACTAAGCCCTAAATTTCAAAGTTTAGTAATTAAAGTGACAAAGCAAAACAAAGATCAGACAACTGTCAATTTAATATTCATACCATAATCAAATTGAATACAAAAAATAAAACAAAAAAAATGCATAGAATTACCTTTTGCTTATCACTCATAAAAGAAAAATGATGGTCATTTCGCAACTCCAAGTCTTCCTTTAAGTTCTCTGAAAACCCGTTCCAAGTGTCACCACTTTCAGCCTTCACAATAGCCCAAGTTAAAGGAAAAATATAATCATCTGGATCAATTCCCACAGCAGATAACAATTGCCCCTCATATATACCCTTGAACCAACATCTATCTAGAGAAACTAGTTTCCTTAAGTTATTTTTAAATGCATGCTTTAAAGGCTCTAGACAGATATACATTCCTTTACATACCACTGATTCAACCTTAAAAATTATTCAACTTCCTAGGTTGGTCTTAAGCAGCTCAGACTTATAGTCATGAAGTTTAGTGTATTGCATGCTCTCATCACCATGTATGACAATTAAAGCCCTAGCCCTGGCGCTAGCCCTCCATGCTTTGATCCTTCCTATGGTATACCCTAAATCCTTCTTAATTCTAGATGTGAAGTGACTTAATTCCCAAACAAGATTCACCTTGAAGTCCTCAAGATATTCCTTGGCTAACTAAGTTGAGGTGACATGAAAATTTCTATGAATTTTGGCACATGTATGATTGGCTTGAAATTAAAACAAGATTCAATAGAGAATAATTTTTAATGAATAATTAATATAATGCATGAACATATAAATAATCCTACATTAGAAACCGCAGCGCAAACTATAATAGAAAATTCAGCACATAAAATTTGAAAAACAGAAAAATAATCCTAATTTGCAATCTCACACTCCCATTGGAATCTCCTGGCGGAATTTGTTTGATTATAAAGGTTTTTCAAATACTTCCACATTTTTTGAGCAGTTTTGTGGGACGTAAATTAAGAACAATTTGAGACTCACGTGAGCCAATATGTAACTAAACTAGCATCTTCGATCGTCCATCGGGTCAACTTAGCCGCATTTGTTGGAGCTGGATCGGTGCCATCAATATGTAACCCAAATTGAAAATCCCACGTTGAATAATTCTTTCCGGTAATTTAACGAAAAAAATTCAGATTTATGAGTGCTCATTTTAATATAAAAGCAACCCAATATAACGAAAAATGTCATCAAAATACGTGAACTTCCCTCAAACTAGACTTTGTATTGTATTGTATTTTAAATAAATTCAAATTAAACTAGTTTACAATTTATAATTAAACAAAATTGTGGCTAATTTACAGGAGTATGAACTCGTTTACAGAAAACTTATCAAATGAATTCGATGATTATGATTGAATCTGATTCTTAAATTTTATCAAGAAGCTCTAATGAAGCTTCTCTCCCCTGTAAAAAATAAAGGAAATGAAGCTTCTTTCCAACTACTGTAAACGACAAATAATATTTGATATTCAAATGGTACACGTTTTTACTTCAATCTACTTTTGGGGAAAAAACACCAATAGGTGTAGGAGTAAATAGTCCGCCATCTCACTATGTGGATCACATTCTTCAATGGGTCATTTTGTTATTGTCTCTTTTGGCAGTATATGGTACTGAGTGTGTAAAAAATGTTGATTGTTTACGCATGTAGACTATGGTAAGTGGATCAGTCGAGAAAATATCAGCTGCATCAGCAAGAGCTCACACTAGAAAAAAACAAAGCCAAGCCTACGTTTTTGCTGCTTTCTTCAAGTAAGTTTCTGTTTGATTCTTGATTTTTATTTATGGGTTTGTTGTTAATTTCAGTTCCTGTTCATGGTTTCTTTCTTTTCCTTTTGATGTTTGATAAAATTAGATTTATTTATAATCATATAATTTTGTGTGTAAATGGAATTTTTGATTCATTTATGTGTTTTGCGTATGATCAAGGAGCTTCTTGAAAACTCTCGATCCTAATTTGGTGAACAGTAAAGATTGTTGTTTTTAATTCATATTCTGGTAAAATTCAAAATTAAATTAATACAATATGCATAAATTTTGTATTTTGACAGAAGACTATAAGGAAATTAAACCAATGTTGATCTACTTGTTTTGGAATATCTGTTTTTGCTATGTGTGAAGAGTTTGATTGATTTGTATTGGCATAATCAAAATAACATCTAATAAGAAGATTCTGGTAAATTTGATGTGCATATTTCTTGAAAATAAGTATCAAAAAGAGTTGTTAATTTATTGTTCAAGTTCAAATCAATCCTTAAATTCACTCTTACCAACTCTGTTGATTACCGATTCTTTGTGATTGCTTTATTTTTACATGAAAATGGAATAATTTTGGTTGGTAAATGAAAGATTTGTGATGGGTTGCTGCGGCAATTTTTGCAGTTAATAGAAAGATAATGCATATTTGTTCTGTTTGCATCCAGAAATGCTTGTACCAATAGCAGTAGCAGTAGCTGTAGGTCTTCTGGGTTTGGCTTATAAGTCACTGAAGCCTCCCCCTCCAAAGATATGTGGGTCACCGGGAGGTCCTCCTATTACTTCACCAAGAGTCAAACTCAGTGATGGTAGGCATTTAGCTTACAGAGAAATGGGAATTCCTAAAGATGAAGCTAAGTACAAAATCATTGTCGTTCATGGCTTTGACAGCTCAAAGGACCTGAATTTACCTGTCCCTCAGGTACAGCGAGCTGCATAAATTTGCTTCTTAAATGAATTATCTCTTTTACTTTGATATTATTATATGCTTCGAGTTTTATTGATTCAGTATTGTGCTTTGATTTTCAGGAACTTATAGAAGAGTTGAGAATATATTTCCTTTTCTTCGATAGAGCAGGCTATGGAGAGAGCGATCCATATCCATCACGTTCGGTAAAGACTGAAGCATATGATATTCAAGAACTAGCAGACATTTTGCAGATTGGATCAAAATTTTATGTAATTGGACTCTCAATGGGAGCCTACCCTATATATGGTTGCCTAAAATACATACCACACAGGCATAATATATACTCTTAACCGCCATCCTTTTATTTTTTATTTTTTTTTAAAAATTGTGAATTCTTGTGTTTGAGTTATTAATACGAAATCTTGTTAAATTCACAGATTGGCTGGAGCTGCCCTTGTAGTTCCATTTGTACACTATTGGTGGCCTTGTCTTCCTGCAGACATAGCTACAGATGCTTTCCAGAGGCTTCAAAAATCTGATCAGAGGACATTTAGTATTGCACATCATGCGCCATGGTTATTCTACTGGTGGATGACACAAAAATGGTTTCCTTCTTTAAGTATTATGGAAGGGAACATGGCAATCTTTTGCCCCCAAGATTTGGAGATGATTAAAAAGTTGTCTGAAACTCCAAGTGTTGGTCAGGTAGTCAACTACATTTTTTATCCATTCTTAGTTTATCGGTCACAACCTGGTTTCTGAAAGTACTTACTGAAAGGGGAAAGAAAAGAACAGTCAAAAGTTTCTAATGTGAGCTAATTTTTAAGATTTTGCGGCAGATATTCTAACAATCTGTTGTATTTCTGGATGCAGGAAAAGGTTCGACAGCAAGGGGAACACGAATCACTTCATAGAGACATAATTGCAGGTTATGCCAAGTGGGACTTTGATCCTTTAAATGTAAGCAATCCTTTCCCTAACAATGAAGGCTCAGTCCACGTTTGGCAAGGTTATGAAGACAGAATCATTCCTTATAAAATAAACCGATACATTGTCGACAAGCTTCCATGGATGCGATATCACGAGGTTCCAGATGTTGGGCATTTATTGATCTTCAGGACTGATTTATGTGAAGAAATTTTAAGATCACTTTTGCTTGGATGAGACATTAGTAAAACTCTCTGATGAGACATTTTTTATGCCATATGCAATAAGTAAAACTTTCTGTTATAACATTTTTCTGTTTTCTGTACATAAAAGATGACAAATTTGGTCATGTAATAATCTTGTTGATCACCAACACTCTCCTTTCCAAACTAATTGTAATAAGTTAATTATTTTTTAATTAAAACATTTTATCCATCTAAAATTGGATAAATTGGAAAAAAGAAGGGGAAAAGAGTACTTGCAATTCAACATAAATACCAAAAAATAATTTAAAAGAAAAATGTTAGTCAATGTTTCAGCTTTTCTTTTCTGGTTTGTTTTGAAAATTAGTTATATATATATAAGCAATAATACTTGCAGGTAGGTAGAGGGTGGATGTTCCACCAGCTGTAATACAACTCTAACCAATTAATTATTTGAATTAATTAATTAAAAATGCAGCAGTTGGAATTTCAGTTGCAGTTTCAAGCTATAGCTGTAAGTATAAAAAATTTTAAGTGAAAACTTACTAAAGACAAGTTGGTAACGGTAGTGCAATTACCAACTATTAGTCAAACATAGGAATTGTGGGTACATAAGCACCAGACAATTAATAATCATTTAAAGCAGCCTTAAGAGTTAAAAATTTTTGAACCAAGCCATAATCTTGGTTTATATCGAGACTGCACATAATCGTTCTTTCTATCATTCTACTACTTTTTTTTTTTTTTTTTTAATCTTGTGCTTTTGAGAGATGTTAGCAGCGGCAGCAGCAGTCTTAGTGGTGATTCTTGCAGTCTACAAAAGAATAAGGCCTCCACCTCCAAAGATTTGCGGGTCAGAAAATGGCCCTCCTGTTACTTCACCAAGAATTAGGCTTGGTGATGGAAGGTATTTGTCCTATAAAGAGAGGGGTGTTCCAAAAGAGATTGCAAAGCACAAGGTCATTCTTGTTCATGGCTTCGACAGTTCCAAGGACATCTATTTGCCACTATCTCAAGTAAGCCTTATATCTATATTTCTTTTAAGTTGGATGTTTATTTATTTATTTATTTTCTGATTGGAAAGTACTTAGCTTTACTGTTCATACTTGTCACTAATAAATTTATTTTGGTTAATTTTACCAATTATTGTAGATCTAAATGTCTCTTTTTCATAATTTTACATTTAATTACAAATTTAAATTCACATTGATTTCATAACAACATTTATTGAAAAGAAACTAAATTTTTTAATAATTGGAGGAATTAAAATTAATTATTTTAATACATGTAGGAGCTGATGGAAGAATTAGGTATATATATCCTGACTTTTGACAGAGCAGGGTATGGAGAAAGTGATCCAAACCCAAGAAGGACAGTAAAGAGTGAAGCATTTGACATTCAAGAACTTGCTGATCAATTGCAATTGGGTCCTAAGTTTCATTTAATTGGAGTTTCAATCGGAACTTATTCTATTTGGGCTTGTCTCAAGTACATACCGCACAGGTAATACACTCTTTTCTTATTTCATCATCTCCATCCATTAACCTTGTGATGTGATTATAAGATTACATATTATGATTTAAGATTCAATGTCAATCAACTTATTGTGAGACTGGGTGCAGACTAGCTGGTGCGACTCTTGTGGTTCCGGTGATCAATTTCTGGTGGCCTTCTTTTCCTTCTAAATTGGTAAATGAGGCATTTAAGAAGCAACTTAAGAGAGACCAAGTCAAGTTGACAATTGCACATCATTTCCCTGGACTTGTATATTGGTGGATGACTCAGAAATTGTTCCCTTTTTCTTCTATCATGCAAAGACATCCAATATTACTAAACAAAAGAGATTTAGAAACTATAAAAGAAATGTCTCAAGTATCAAATCCTGATGAGGTATCCTTTCACTCTCTCTTTTGATTTTCGAATTGAACTCGAGTTGAGCTGGAGCCAGAATTTTCAGGCCAGTCGAGTTTTAAGCCGAACTAAATTCTATTGAGTCGAGCTTTGAGTCTAATAGGTTCAAACTCGACTCAGCTTATTTACACTCCTAATGACAGGTTTGGGTTTGATTATTTTTATTACAGCATAAGATAAGGCAGCAAGGAGAGTATGAATCACTGCATAGAGACATGATAGTACATTTTGGGAAGTGGGAATTTGACCCAATGGAGCTGAAGAATCCATTTCCAACCAATGAGGCTCGTGTCTACTTGTGGGAAGGTCATGAAGACAAGCTTGTACCGTTTGAATTGCAGCGATTTGTTGCTGAGAAACTGCCTTGGATCAAATACCATGAAGTTCCTGATGGTGGTCATTTAATGATTCATGAGAAGGCCTTGTGCGAGGTTATTTTTAGGGAACTTTTGCTTGGAGACGAACCATCGTTTTGATATACATGTTGAATTTAAGAATAAAAAAATGCAAGGCTTGACGAAGGTTATGTTTTTGTACATAAAACGACAAATTAAATTGAACCAATCATCGTCGTTTGGCCATTCATGCAGCTTGTGAAAATTTTCCCTTTTTAACCTCGTGTAAATTAATCCATGATAACTATCTTAGAGCGTGTTTGTAATTGCTTTTAGTATTTGACCACGTCTTTACAATTTTTTATTATTATTTTTTTTTGAATAAGTCTTTAAGCATGATTTACTTGTTGCTTAATTATAGGAGATTAATTCAATTTTTTTCCGGATTATTAGCAGTAGTTGCTAAGTAGTGATGTCTTTTTTTCTCTATAAATATTCAGCAGTAAATAAGAATAATGTGCTTCCAAGTCCAATATATTCCAGTTTATAAAACATTTTCATATATTTTCATATCAGTTTTTTTTTACCACAACCTTTCTATGTTTGAGAAGCTCCCACAAGAATAGTTAGCTGCACATATGTTTGCGGTTGCTAAACACATCATGGATGCGGCACTTGGTCCTCATCATGCAGATTCAATTGAGGCATGTCAAAATCTATCAAATGCTTATGGTCCCAAGGGAAGGTGAGAATGATTCTCTGGGTTTTCTCTATCCTTTATCTTTCTACTTTTCTATTTTTTATTTTTTATTAATTTGGAAAGATATCAATTCTTGCATGTACTGATTAGAAATAGCTTTAAAGTATTTTCAATTCTTTGGTGATTCTTTTTTTAAGTAATCTTTGGTAAAAGCTTAATGTTTGTCAGAATTAGAAAACTGAAAATTGTACACTACAATGACTCTATTGCCATTAAACTTGCGTTTGACTAGAAGTTTAATCAACTTATTTATACAAACAAGATTTACAAATTGCAACAAAGATTTAAAAAAAAAATCTGATAAAAACTATAGAATCATATTTACTACATCAGCCATACTGTACCAGTAAATTGCGACTAAATGGTACAATCAGTTAAATTTGTGACTGAAGTTTTGATTTTTTTTTTTTTACAGTGTTTTTTATTCGAAAGATTATTCTATAGTGCATACAGCAAAGTTAATTATGGTCAAATCTCACTTTTGACTTGTTCTTTGATTTGTATATGCAGATGATGGCCAAGTATACAGTTAGGGATGGAATAAGTATGGTAAGTTATATTGACTCTTGAAACACCCTCCTACTAGCTGAAACACCAATTTGACTCTTGTTTGTACCAACGGCTTAAGAAAAAGTTGATAGTTTTGTTTATATAGCGCACTCCTTAGCTACTGTTTCTGTAACAAACTGTCCTCTTATGAAAATTGTAAATACTTCGATGTGCTAATGTTATTTTTTTTGTTATATTATTTATTTAGAAACTTAATAAATTTGTTTCCTTATAATGTATTTGTAGTGATGTGCCACTGAAGATGGAAATTCTCAATAAAAGCAGATATATTCCTTCTCGAGAATCTTTTTGAGTTCAAAGATGAAGTTGCCAACTGTGCAAAATTTGCTGAATTATTATCATCAGGAGTTGACATTTTTGTTAATGACTCCTTTTCTTTGTCACACAAAATCCTTGCATCGACAGTTGCCATTACTCATCTTTGCTCTACTTGTGTGGCTAGTTTTCACTTTGAGGAGAGCCTGTATCAAATGAAGAATGCTGTAAAAACGAATAAAAGACCTTATATTGCAATTGTATGACTCTACCATTACTTACACAGTTTCTTTTCTTTTATATTCTACAGTTGTTGCTCCTTTTTTAACAAAAAATATTATTTTTCTTTATTACGTTCTGTGCCTCATTTATTACCTAATTTTCCTATCTGATGTAGATTGGAGGGGGCAATCTATATGACAAAGCAGCTTTCTTGCATTTCTTAGCTTCTAAATGAGATGGATTGGTCTTTGTTGGAATTATGTCTTTTCATATAATGCATGCCTTAGGATATTCCGTTCCATCAAGTCTGATAGAGCCTCAAGCACATAAAGCAGCTCTGGATATAATTTACTTTGTAAAGGACAGGAACATTCCAATTTTGTGTCCTAAAGACTTTTGGTGTGTGCGCGATTTTTCCCCAAAACAAATGGAAGTATTTCCTGCTCATGATATTTTGAAAGGTTCTATTAACTCTACTGAAAGTATTCACTGGAAGAACAACTGAATTCATATACACACAATAATCCTTGTAATAATACAACAATGTCTTTTAGATTGAGATGTTTATTGCCTCAATAGAAATGTAAACTCTATTGAAAAAGTGACATTATACCATAAGATTTTGCTTGAGAAGGGGTTTCTTTTACGCTGCTGCAGAAGTTGCATGAGAGGCCAAAAAATATCCGGACTGTGGAATCCTTTGGAAGTTTATAGAGAATTATAAAATGGAAAATGCCTTCTCAAATCTTTTGCAATAAAAAGAAATGAAAATAATAATCAATTGGAAAAAAAAGAAACAACAATCAAGTGAACTTGCCTTCATGGTTTAACTAGCATAGGTGTTATTTGCTATTACAATACCATCAAACAAAGACTTGTACACTGTAATGATTATATTGCCATTAAACTAGCTTTTGACCAGTAGTTTAAGCAACAAATTTGTAGAAACAAGATTTACAATCACCAAAAAAGATTAAAAAAATAATAATAATAACTGCAGAAACATAACAAAGACAAAACCAGCAAAAAGAACAAAAGATAACCAAAGAAACTCATGACATAAAAACCATTCACACCCGCATGAAGGGAGAGCAAAAATGCAAATGAATCTGATCTTTATCTGAAGATACTGCCAATATAGTCTTGCAAACCATAAAAGTAAAAACATAAAATAGAAAATTTAAAAAAGAAAATTCACATAGAATACTACAAACGACTTTAAAATGAAACGACACTATTAATAAGAGACCTTCAGTAGATTATTGATCACCATATAAATCCCACAAATGATTGATAAGGTCTTTCTTTAAATCTTTGTGCATTCTTTTATCTTGGACTTGTTTCATCAGTTAATCATGGTTGAGACAAGAAAAGTATAATCATGCATAGTGTTAACATCTTCAACCATTTCATCTCCATGAGGTTGCCAACTTTCAAGATTAATACCTTAACTTTGCTCACTCTTAATGATCATGTTGTGCAATATTATACATGTCTTCATTATCCTTCCAAGATCATTCGCTTTCCACATATGGGCTGGACCTTTGACGATATGCCACCTACTTTGTAACACTCCAAATGCTTGTTCCACATTTTTTCTAACAGCTTCTTGATGTTTAGCAAATAACTTTTACTTCATAGAAGATGGTTCACAAATTGTTTGGATTAAAGTAGCATATTCAGGATAAATTCCATCAGAAAGGTAATATCCCTTTTTAAGTGGTGCCCTTGTATTACAAAATCGCATGGTGGTGCAACGTCATTAATAAGATCATCAAATAATGGAGATCTATCTAATACATTAATATCATTGTTAGTACTAGCCATACCAAAAAAAGCATGCCAAATCCATAAATTTTGTGAAGCTACAATCTCTAAAATTAGAGTAGGAACTCTCTTAAAACCATTGGTATGTGTTCTATGCCAAGCTGTAGGATAATTTTTTCAATGCCAATGCATACAATCTAAGCTCTCAAGCATACCTGAAAATCCTCGATCCTCGCCTTCTTTTAGTGATCTTGCAACATCATTTTTGTTTGGTTTTCTTAAGTAATATTCTTCAAAAACACCTATTATAGCTCCACAAAAGCATTTTAAGGTTTCAATTTCTCTCCAATTTGAACATATTCATCAAGCATATCAGCTGGACATCCATATGCAAGCATCCACATAGCAGCAATAACTTTTTGTAAATGACTCAATCCAACATTACCAACAACATCAACTTTTTGTGAAAAATAATCATCATAATTTTCCATAGCTTGTAAAATGCATTTGAATAATTTGACATCCATTTGAAATCGATGTCTACAATGTTCTAGTGTATATTTCGAATTATCACCTCTGAAGTAGTCATTTACAATTAAATCATGAAGCTTATTCCTATCACGATGAATATAACGCCTACCAGATGTAGGCCCACCATGAGGATGCTTTTTACCATTTAAAGTTGTTGATACTACCATTGGGACATGTACTGCAATGGCTTGAACTAAATTATGACCCATGTTGTTTGTTAATTCATCATCTTCTAACAATTCATTCACTACTTTTTTGGTTATTGAAAAAGAATTATCACTCGACGATGAACTATTAGAGTCATAATTAAAATTTAATGAGGACATTGGTTCGTCTTAACACCTACATAAAGTGAAAAGAATATACATCAAAACATAAAAAAAAATAATACAACCAGCATTCTAAAAAACATTAAAATTCGAATAACAATATACAATTAGCATTGAAAAAAATATACAACAAACATTAAAATTTTCACAACATTTTAGAGCAATCATACATCTTCAACTGGTATGTTATTTTCACATTATAAAATAAATAATGTCAGATAGCTTTTAATGATTCACAACAACCCAATTCAAATAAATTTAAATTACACACAACCCGACAATAATTCTCCTAGCTGAGTTCAATAGTAAAAGAAATCCTAAAAGGTGAACAGTTTAAGAATGAGAATAAATTACCAAAAAATTGATTCCAAATAGGAAAAATGCTTTAACCTTCAAACAACCATAATAATGGAAGAAGAAGGATTTGTTGTCAAATAAAGGGGTAAAATGAACTTTTTTCCTAATAAGATACAAAGGGGACAATTTGAGTCTATAATGAATGATATCTTACTCTTATTTCAAGTAGGACTAGGAGAATTTTATTTTAAGGAAGAGTTTCAATAATTTATTTCCTTTTAAAAAAAAAAAAAGAATAGAGCTTTGCAATAACTATAGTCTAATTAAATGAGATATTTTACCGAGATTTTGAAACAAAATTAAAGTAGAAATCCAAGAGTCCCATCTAGATTTATATATATGGCGCTAACACCTTTACACCAAAAGGAAAAGAAGAATTAAGCATATCTACATTCATGTGTGGATGTCCTTTACTTTACTTTTAATATTCATATATATCAAGTTATTTTAATTATATCATAGTTATGTAATCTAACCAAATTTCTTTAAATATGGCTGAATAATGCAATTGTTAATTGCTATTTCATTTATTTAATTTGCATTGGATTTGGGGATTCTAAGTTCATCATATTGAAAAAATAGGATTTACTTCATTTACATATAATACCCTGAATTTTAGACACAAATATCATCAACACAAATAAGGATAACATTTGCACCAATAATAAAGAATAATTTATGTCTCTGAGAATAAGAACAAGTACTGTCATCAATTTTGAGAACGACTGATGTACTAATGTGTTATGAAAGAGGGGATAACTTCTATCTCATATACTAATGATAAGTATTGTCACAAATTTTAGGGACAATTAATGTCTTATGTATGAGATACAATTTACATCTCGTATAGTAAGGATAATTATTATCATCAATTTTGGGAACAACTAACGTCCCATATGGAGGGATACAACTTACGTCTTGTATGCTAAAGATAATTATTATCATCAATTTTGGGAACGACTGAGGAGGAGATAAGTTTTATCTCCTATATGAATAACAAGTATGTCACATATTAAATAGGGAGAAGCTAATTATCAAAGTCGCTGTTTGGTGGAATGGTCTAAAGAGTTGGAAGAACTCTTGGGCTAAGTGTGCTCACTTAAGAATCTTAGGATGGGTGACCTCTTGGGAAGTTCCTTTTTTCACCTGCGGAATAAAATGAATCAGGGCATGACATGGTAGCTGGAGTCAAGACATGACATAGGAGGTAAACCTTACGTTTCTTATATTAAGGATAGTTATTGTCATTTTGGGGACGACTGACATCCTATGTAAGAGGACAAATATGACTCTTAAATTGGTGATAATTATCATCCATTGGAAAAAGGACGATTCATTAAAAATTGAGACAACTTTTTTCAATTAAGAAGACAATTTTGAACGTCCTCTAATATACTTTTTCTATAGTGATGCTAGATGCCTTCTCTGATTTAGTCTCGTAATCGTGCAAAGTTTTAGAGACAATTTTTTTTTAATTAAGGATATAATTTTGAATGTCCTCTAATATATTTTCTTTATAGTGAAGTTGGAAGCCTTCTTTGATTTGGTCCCCATAATTGTGCAATCTAACCCCCAACTCCATATCTTCATTATTCATAAGCATGTGCATGAGGCTTACCAATTGATAGAGACTCGTTTCTTGGAGGAACCATAACAGATTTGGTGATTTTCAAACTTGGAGTTTGATCTTGTGATTTAGACGATTGTAAAGATTCCGTATCTTGTTGTTTCATTATATGATCACTACTCTGATCCTGTTGATATTTGGCCAAGGTTAGATTGATGTTGTCACTCCAACAAAAAATATTTTAGAGGACATTCAAAGTTGTATCCTTATTTTAAAAAAAAATTGTCCTAATACTTTAGGGGACAATTAGCATCATCCTTTATGAGCATCCTCTGAATGAGCATACCCTATTCTTTTTCGATGAACAATAATTCTCTTTAAATTAAGAGCCATACATCATTCATCTAAGTTTAGACAATAATTGTCTTCAAAAGACAATCACATAGTGTCACACCTAACTCCAACCACTAGAGAAATTGTCCACTTTTGGTTAAGCCAATTTCATCCCATATTAGATTGGCAAGACCCAAACTATTTTATCCTGTAGGTGAAATGAGAAACTTTCCAGGAGTCATCCATGTTGGGTTTCAATATCAAATTTACGCAGTGGAATAATATAATTATAACAAATAATTATACCAACGGGGATCCGTTTAAACGATTAAAATAATAAAATTTACTTTAGAAGAATACCTCTTTTGTAGATTCTTCGAAATTTTTATCTACGCGGCTAGGTTGTCACAAACTATAAGTTGTCCAAATGTCTGACCTCTAGTAGTATCCCACGAATGGACAATCTAAAAACTTTAAAAACTATTTTGAAGGGTGGAGAGGTTAGAGCGTATGATGATGTTAGCTATTATAGGATCTCTATTTTATTTTGTGGCTATGAGCTACAACTCTCACAATCTATTCTGTTTTTTAAATCTTATATAGGAAAACCCTAGGTCATAAATAAATAAATTATAATTATTTATTTAGACCTTTTAAATAAATAAATTATAACTAAATATATATATATGCATGTTTATTTATTTAAACAATTTAAATGGATAAATCATAATATATATATTAATAGGATTTTCAATTTAATCAATTATATGTATTTATTTAACTATTTAAATAAATAAATCATAATTAAAACATTTAGTTTATTGAATCTAAAATTTATCTTAATAAATTTTAAACATAAATCAATTAAGTCAATATTTAATAATCTAGGTAAAATTGTAATAAAATATAAATTATAATTTTATCCTTAACTTTACAAAACTTATTTGTAATCAAGTTATACTTGATTCAATTTCTCGTTTTTCACTTTCTCATATTGATTCTTATGTGTGTGACCTTCTAGGTTCCAAATATGTTGGCAATAAATATAAATTAAACTAATTAATTAATCTTTAAAAGTCAAATACATTGTCTAGCAACATGTCAAGACTACCCAAATATTTGAAAAATCAAAGTGGTTTGACTTAATTTTTCAGTGCATGATTTGTCAGTGTAATTAATATCCTTTCATCATTAATGTATCGATTTAGTAATTAGGCATGGAGTGTGTCTGCTTTACAAAATCAGATTAATTCTTTTAATCTCAGCCATTGATTAGTTGAATGGAATTCCAAATATAATTTGCTAATTTATTATACCTTGCGCAAGGATTTCTTAATCAATACTAGTAGAGAACAATGATAATATTTTTTCTAATTTACCTAGGGTGATGAATCCTCTCTTAATTACACAAGTATCTCCATACAATTCCTACCATGTCCAATTAATCATTACTTATTATTCATATAATGAATAATGTGAACGAAAAATCAAAACATAATTATTCCTATATAAGATAGCTTAATTATCTCAAGTCAAAGGATCACTTACACAATAATTACTTAGTATTCCATAGACACAGGTAACTCTCCATATGGAATTCTCATATAGGTCAATTTAGTGGACTTGTTCAAATAACAAACACCTATATATTAATTCTAGATATCTCATATATCTCAGCTTATGAGAACAGCTGCTTCCCTAAGGAAAGAACATAATATGTACCAGTCTTAATAATTCTAATCATTGTCCAATAATGAGGAGAACATCGATCATGAAATTTAGAGACATTGCTTTAATGCAAATATAAAACTCATAAATATAATCACATTATAATTTATTTTGTAAAGCAGTATTGTCTCATGGATTTTATCTTTTACCAAGATTCAACCAATAGAATATAAAAGATAAATAAATGCCCTCTTATTAATAATAAAATATTTATTACATGAAATATTATATCCAAAATAGAACCAATCTAATTGGCTATAGGACATATAATTAACAATCTCCCACTTGCACTAAAACCAATTATCCATGTGTTTTATCCTATGATATCAATGTGTCCATGAACTCTTAGTTCATTAGTTTCTCCATAATTGAAAAGTATCCTTACTTATTTTAGATACTGATGGATATTTTTAATAACAGCCTAGTGATTTTCATCTGGATCAAACTGATATACAGGTAGGTATTTGCTATTGAATTCCTCCATGCTAAACTGTTTTAGCACTTTATCAACATATGTAGATTTAGATAATCTTAGAAGCCTATCAAATCTATCCATATAGATTTTAATATCAAATATATAATTCGCTTCTCTATGGAGACGTTCTTGGATGATAAAACTTTTATAGTAGTTAAAATATAATTTCCTATTATTAATATGTTATCAATATACATAATAAGAAATATCACTCTGCTCCCACTAACCTTCATATGCACACAGAGATTATCCATAATTTTAATGTAATCAAACCATTTGATTATTTCATTAAAACAAATGTTCTCATTCCATAAACACTTGCCTTAGTCTCCAATGGACTTTTGCAATTTGTATACTCTATTAAGAAATACTTTTGATTCAAAAATCATTAGATTTGCTAATCAAGAAGGCAATTTTTTCATCAATATGACAAATTTCATAATCACAATATGTTGCAATTGCAAGTAAAATGTCAAATATTCTCCTTTATATTTGTTAGGTTTGAGTTTCTACAAGAAGGCCCAACGTTTATAGGAGTACTATTCATCCTAATAGATTTACATCGTGGTTCTTTAACCAATGTATTTTGACTGTTCATCTAATGTAATAATCTTTTGTTCTAGTTTCATCTTTGATGTATGTTCGAGGTTCTTGAAATTTTCAAGTTCTACCTGGCTCTCATTACTTCCTTTAAAGATTAATATCTTTTCTAGAAAGGTAGCATGTTTTGAGATGAATATTTTCTCTCAATAGAATGGTTGAAATAATACCCAATAATTTTCTTTTGGATATCCCACAAAATTACATCTATCTAGTTTTTCTCATAGCTTATCACATCCCAAACACTTCACATAAGCGTGTTGATCCATATCTTATATGAAATCTTATCAACAGATTTGAGTGGAACTCTATTTAAAAGGTATATTGCATTATTAAGGCTCATCCTTAAAAAGAATGGAGATAATTCTGCAAGACTAATCATGGATCGTACTATATCTAATAATGTACGATTCCTATTTTATAATAGATTATCTCAAAATGCTTAACTTAACTATTTTTTACCTTGATATGATCAAAGCATTCTAATACTTTAGCTAGTTTCTCAACTTTATTTCTAAATTCTTTAAACTTTTTCAAAATTTCAAATTTATGTTTCATTATATATGTACACAAAACCATATCTAGTATAATCATTAGTAAACATAATGAAACATTCATATCTATTTATGGCATGGGCAGTAGTTTTTCCACATATATCTAAATGTATTAGGTCCAATAATCTTTTGACCTTTCACCTTTTCATGTAAAAGGTGTTTTAGTCATTTTACCCATTAAACATGATTCACAAGTTTTATATGACTCATAATAAAAAAGGTTCAAAGTAACCCTCTTTACGTAACTTAGTGATTCATGTTTTATTAATGTGACCAAGTCTATAATGTCGAAGATATGATAATTATTATCTATTTTAGATTTCCTACTATTTATGTTGATAAGGAATTTATCCATAAAAACATTATATGAATCATTTATATTAATCCTAATTTCTTAAAATTATTATTATTGTAAAAGAATAATCATTGTTCTCAATAACAAAATTTGGATCCAATATTCAAAACCTAATATGAAATTGAAACAATGTTTCTAAACTAAAATAAAATAATAATTATTTAATTCTAATACTAAGCCTAAATATGTTCCTACAGCGAATGCAACAACCTTTGCTCCATAGGCTACACGTAGGTCTATCTTTCCTCAATTTTTTATTTTTATTTAGTTCCTACAAGTTATTAATATGAGGGAAAATTATTATTTCATCCCTGAGTTTTTATCAAATTAATAACTTCGTTCATGTATTTTGGTCAAATTATTTGGACGTCCCTAAGGTTTGGTTCCGTCTAACAATCTAGTCCTTCCGTCCAAAAAGGGCTGATTTTTCGTTAATTTTACATTAAAATGACAAAAAAAGCCCTAGAGAAAATTATTATTTCATCCCTGAGTTTTTACCAAATTAATAACTTCGTTCATGTATTTTGGTCAAATTATTCAGACGTCCCTAAGGTTTGGTTCTATCCAACAATCTAGTCCTTCCGTCCAAAAAGGGCTGATTTTCCGTTAATTTTACATTAAAATGACAAAAAAAGCCCTAGAGAAAATTATTATTTCATCCCTGAGTTTTTACCAAATTAATAACTTCGTTCATGTATTTTGGTCAAATTATTCGGACGTCCTTAAGGTTTGGTTCTGTCCAACAATCTAGTTCTTCCGTCCAAAAAGGGTTGATTTTCCGTTAATTTTACATTAAAATGACAAAAAAAAGCCTTATTGTGGGACCCACAAATTAACAAAAACCAAATTTAGAAAATCTCAAAATCCTCTCTCCAAGTTGCAAAAGTAACGGCCTCCCTCCCATCCTCTCTAGTTGATTTTCGACCTCTAAACAGTCGGCGTAAGGTGATTGTCAAACCTTCAGCCGCTGTTAATCACATCATTGGCCTTCCTTCCACTAGTCGAAGCCTTTACAACCCCAGTCGAGGCTCTCCTTCTTGCAGTGCCACCATGCCTTCCAATCTGCTTCTTGCGAGTTCCAGCGACATGAGCGGTAGTAACAAGGATGTTGAGAGGCACCTTTCGACACCGACCTTGCATGGCCCTTCGGAGACATACC